>PVJS01063040.1:0-10582 GCA_004027185.1 Glis glis | reverse complement strand
GAGCAGATCTGCTTTCCTCTGAACGAGTCGCGCACACGAGTCGCTTCTCCCTTTTTATCTAAGTCCGCACCTATCAGAATTCTGCTGCCTACATTCAGGGCAGGGCTTTCTCTTTAATCTGCTGTTACACACCCAAAATCACATAATCTTGGGTGTGTCATGATCAGGTCAAGTTGACAACTTAGATTAACTATCACACCCCTACTCATTCACAACAATCTCTCTCCTCTTGGAACCAACCTGTCCATCTTACATACTTCAGTCAACTAGAGCCTCATATTTACTAGCCAATTAATGATAAAATATTAATCACTAATAATGATAGCAGATTGCTATATTCTCCCTTTTAGGGAAGATACTCACATTTTGATTGGATCTTCTAATGTCTGGACACAGAAAGGTCAATGGAAGGGGCTGCTGTGATAGCAAAGATAAAAAGAGGGGACTGACTACAAGTTCTGGCCTTAATAACACAGTGAAGGTCCTTCAATTCTTGTTTGTACCTTTCAACATAAGCATGGCTTTTGAATTGGCAGACTAGAAAGACTACTTCAGTGCCCTGGTTCAGGTTTTCATTGAGAAGCCCTGAAGATTATTAGTAGGTTCTTATCCAATAGAGATAGAAGCTATTCCTGATGGATTGTAGAGAGCAACTTTAGTTCTTTTATATCTCCAATCTTTGATTCACTGAACCTTCAAGATACCATGGTGCTTTGTTTATTTATTATTCAATTCTGCCTTTAATGCAAGGTGGTAAGTTTATTCCTTGTTCCATAATCCCAGATATGATCCTCTGTGTACTCCTGGGGTAAAGGCATGAGGAGTCCTGGATGCCTGAGATAGTGAAGCAGCAGCCCTCAGGGGCTCATATAAGTGCTGGCCTGTGTAACCACTAGAGAAAAAATTCTGAGGCTCTCCTAGGAAAAGGCATTATATAATGGCGACCTCTATATTATAATCCTATTTAAAAATCACCCATGGGCCAGGCTGGGTAGGCAGTCATGAGGGGTAGGTGCAGTAAGACTCTGTGCATTTAGTTGTGGCAAGGATCATATACTGACAGGGGCACACCTGTGCTCAGGGATACAGGGAAGGCTGTGCAGCTCTGTTTGATGGATCTGATTCATTTTGGCAATTTTATGACTTTTCTCTCACTATACTTGATATCACCAGGCTCTCTATAAATTGAATGCTTCATCAGAAATCATTGACAGAATTATATGATAAATAGTTTGTAAAGTACTCAGTATGTTTCAGGGTCAAGGGAGTAGAGTATTAAATTTTGTTGGAACTGACTTGAATGCATTTGAAACCAGAGAGAACGAACCTGGTAGAAAGGGGACTGACTGCCTATACAGAGATAGAAGCTAATAAATCATTACTTCACAGGAAGAATTTTATTTTAAAAGGAAAAATACCTCATTACCTGAAAATAAGGATATAAAAATGACTGCAGATATAGACATAGAAACCATGTAAATATTCTATGTAATTAAAATAAAATTAAAGCCAGGTCTGGTGCCTCACACCTGTAATCCTATTACTTGGGAGGATGACACAGGAGGATTGCAGGTTCCAGGTCAGCCATGGCAACATAGTGAGACTCTCAGCAGCCTAGTTAGACCGTGTTTCAAAACAAAACAAAAAAAATAAGTGCTGTGGGTATAGCTCAGAGCTAGAGTGACCCTTGATTTAATCTCCAGTACCACAAACAGAACAAATAAACAACAAAAAAATTAAGTTGGAAGAACCATTAAAGTATTACCAAAGGTTGAAAATTAGATCTATTTACTTGTCAGGCAGGTTGCATAAACATATACAGAAAAATAAATTCAAATAATTTTAATATGTATACTTTGACATATACTAAGCATGAAAATATCAGTAAGAATTCTTAAACTGTATTTTTTCAGTTTTATTGTTGGTAATAACACAATAAGTGGTGAAGGATTTTGTTAATATCTTAACAAACAAGGTTATCAGCATAAGAAAAATATAAATGTAAAGTAAGAGAATTTGAAAAAATTTTTCTGTAATCTTACATTTGAATTAGAAATAGAAGCAAGAAATTTTTTTTTTTACTTTTCTCATAAAATGCTTATTTCTTAGCTTTATCTGCTAAAGAAGGCTTGTATGCAATGGATCTCTAAGCACTGGTTTTCATGCAAGGAAAACCAGGAGCTAGGATTTGGTTTTGGGACAGGAAATGTACACAAAGAGCCTGGAACATCTTGTTCCTGAAGGAAAAAAGCTCCTAAAAAATCCTAGGCATGTTTTAAAAAGATATCTCCCACTGACTAAAGGTAGAATAAAATGACTAGAATAGGATGAAACTTATCAAACCTAGAAAAATCAACAAGTCCACAATAAAACTTGCAAAACAACAACAAGAAATATTTTGTCATAGTTGCATGTGATGTTAGAATTGATTTATTAATCTAAAAATCAGTAAGAAAAAATATAATCAAACATTTGTCTTGTTTACTTGCATGAATTTTTTTCAGGGCAATGAAATGGTAGAAGGAAATGTTCTTATGTGTAGAATTTTCTCTAAGAAATGCAGAAAATATGATGTAGTTAGAAAATTACCATTTAACATTCCCAGTGGGAGGAAATAATACTATGCAAAGATTATTAGTGGGTATTAAAATAAGTAGGTGAAGGAAATTCTATAATGGATGGATAACACTGAAAATTCTTGAAACCAATAATCAATCTTTACATTTCCAAACTAGAGGACAACCAAACCATGATGCATTTCCAAATGTGACATAATAGAAGGTGTGCAGGTGTGTACTGCTATGAGGTGAGGTGTTCTTGAAAAACAAATAGAAGTCCTGCATTCAATCAAACATATAGATCTAACTATTAGTGTTCCAGGGATATGAAACCTAAAGGAAAATACCATGGAATTAGTACAACAGTCAGATATACGAAGAATACAAAACATTATACAAAACAAATGACCCATTTACTTTTAAAAATAAATGCCAGAACAAAAATAGATTTTAGTAGGGATCCAGAATGGAGGTTTCTGAATAGTAGAAAGTTAGAGGTAGGTGCATATATAAAGACAGTTGAAATAAAACTTTATGGAATATAGGATTAATAGGAAAGGAAAGCAATGAAGGAAAGTTCAATCCAGGCTTGGTGACACATGTGTGTAATCTCAGTACTTGGGAGGTTGAGACAGGAGAATTGCAGGTTGGTGGCCAGCCTCATCTACTTAGTGAGGCCCTCAGCAACTTAGTGAGACCCTGTTTTAAAATAAAGAATAAAAAATAGGTCTCGGGGTGTAGCTCGGAGGTAGAATGCCTCTGGGTTCAATCCCCGGTACTGTAAAAAAATAAATAAATAAATAAAAAGGAAAAGGAAGGTTCAATGGAATAGATGTCTCCATGAGTCCATGAATTTCAAACATAGGGGAAGGGATAATGAAGACCTGAGAGAGCTAGGAGACTAGGAAGTCATGTTCGAGCTAGAATACTGGGGCAGATGACTTCTAAGGTGGATGAGATTTGCAAATGTTATTATTTATTGTGTAACCCTATGGATTAGGGGCTGAAAGTTCAAAGGAAGGATTTGGAGTGAAGGAGACTTAAGGTTAAAACTGTGAGCCATCTATATGATTTTGAAATCCCCAAAGTTGAAAGCAGGAGATGGAGTAGAAAGGAAAACTGTACCTAAAAAAATCTAGAGACTTAATTGAATAAAGGAGAGCTCTGAAGATGTTGTATGTCAATCATAGTTAGCAAAGGGAGATGAGACATGAGTCACGAGTTTCAAACGATGATGACTGGGAGGTAGAATAACAATGATCTGGGAGTGGGGTGGGGAATCAGGGGGTTATCAAACCCTTCCTGAATCCACTTGTGATAGGAAGTGATTGGTGTATTTCTGCAGAAGACAAAGTTTAAGTCTTTAAGAGTTGAACTTTAGTCAGCTAGGGTGGAATAGATATGACGCCTGTAAAAAACGATAAACTGAGAGCACTTTTGTGTGTGTGTGGCACTGGGGATTGAACCCAGGGCCATTCTACCTCCGAGCTACACCCCCAGCCCTATTTTTATGTTTATTTTGAAATGGTCTCACTAAGTTGATGAGAGTCTCACTACTTGCTGAATCTGTCCTCAAACCTGTGATTCTCCTGTCTCAGCCTCCCAAGTACTGGGATTACAAGTGAACGCCACCACGCCTGGCTACTTTTTTTTTTAACAGTGAAAATTGGTTTTCAGAAAAGTGAGTGAAAAATGTGGAGAGAGAATTGGTCATTAAGAGAATGGACAAGACTGAAGGTAGAAGATACTTAGGTGAGTTAATTTCTAGATTCTGAGGCATGTTCAGAGTTGAACCTCCACCATATTTACCTCTACTCCCTGAGGATAGTTATGTAGTTACATTGGGCAGACCAAAGGTTGTGACTCCTCCACCGCCCCATTGTGATGCTTAGCAGATGTGATTGGATCAAGGTAGGAACAGGTACTAAAGCAGGAACAGAAATAGAAGTTTGGAATCATCTAATATTCCTGTCCAAGGAATACTCCCTAAGGCCCAGAAGAAATTCTTCTGGTCCTAATCCAGCTGAATTGGGCCACAGCATATTCTACATTTGGGTTCCTACTCCTGAAATGTTTTAAAATCCCATGGTGACTGTGCTGTCTCTGTGCTTAAATTTTTTTTGCTTCAGCTGGGTGTAGTGGCACATGCCTGCAATTCCAGTACTTGGGAGGCTAAAACAGGGGGATCGCAGATTCCAGGATGGCCGCAGCAACTTGATGAGACCCTTAGCAACTCACTGAGACACTGTTTCAAAATAAAAAAAAAATGGGCTGGGGGTGTAGCTCAGAGGTAAAATGCCCCTGGGTTCATTACCCAGTAGAAAAAAAAAATCTGAGTCTCAGTTTGGCATAATAATGCCTTTTGCATATAACTACTTTATAAGCTGAAACTGGTATCTATAATATTCCTGAAAGAGGACCAGGCTCATTTTCAGCACTCGGTGAATAGTGAATATTACCTCCACTTTTACTATCTCTGCAACCATCACCACTAACCTACTTCCTGATTAGAAATGTGGCATTGCTATGTAGTTCCTCCCAATGTTTTCAACTTGCCATAGCTTCCCATTTCTTTCAGTGCAAAAAGGCAGTGGTAAAATTTGCTAAACAAATAATGAGAACTCTTTACATTTGCACAAGATAGATTCTAAAACTCATATCAATATATACAAATGCACTAAGCAATGAGAACTTTGAATTTTAAATTATCCAGAATTCCAGAATAGGTCTTGATTGGTTGGCTGATTGGCTGATTTGAAATCTTTTCTGGAAAATTCTACTTTTTTCAGAAAGTCTTTCAGTATCTGTTAGCATGGTATTTTAAGACATTGAGAGATTAATAAAAAATACATTTAAAAATGACATAGCTAAAGGATTTCTTAACTCCTAGTAATGTGCCCTTGTAAAAATAACTTACATAGATAGGAAACTCACAATAACACTGTAAGATAAGTAGAATGATAATTAGTTTTACAAATGGGGATATTGTAGATTAGATAGGTTAAGTGATTTCCCCCACTGAACTCAAAATTATATCTTCTCATCTGAGATGATTGAATCTTTCCATGACATATTTTCTCTATTAATGGACTTAATGAATGAAAGAGAGAAATAAATTTCATGAGCAATATGTAGACAACTAATAAGGTTAATTGGGTATAAGCCTGCCATTTGTTTTAATATATGAGCAGTGAGTGGTAGTAGAATGAACACAGGACTTAAGAGTCAAAAGACTTAGGTGCAAGTCCCAGATCAGCTATTTGACTTGAAAGATGTTTAACCTCTTTGATCCTGAGATGTCTCTCGTGTTGAATTAGAATACTACTGCTTGCTCTGAGCAACTACTATCAAATGAAATTCTTTGTGTGAAGGTACCTGTGAATGACTGTGATGATCAGATGGGTTGCTGTTGTTGTCTTCCTTGTAGTTTTTTCAGAAAGCCCGTAGGTTCCAAACAGCAGTCCTCTCAATTCCTGCTTAACCAAGTGACCAGGAGACACACAGTTTAACTTTGGAAGAGCTGCCTGGAAGGATTACAAAATGAGTTCCAGAAAGCCAGTTGGAATTTAATAATGCATGAAAAATACACCAAGGGGAGGAAAGAACCAATTAGGAAGCAATTAAGGAGATTGCAATTACCATGCATCTTAATAAAGAACAAAAAATATTAGCGTACAAATAGAAGACAGAGCACCTACCTGTGGAAGAAAGAAGTGAAAATAGCATATCCAAAGCAGATAGTATGAAAACATGGAGCAGGGAAAGAAAAAATAAAATTATATTCCCCCTTTTCTCTGCATGTCCAAATCCCAAGCATCCTTCATGAACTCATTACTATGAGACTCCTCTAAACACTTATATTGAGCACTGTTACTAAATTCTTGGAATTTCTGGCCAATATTTAAAATGCTAATACTGAAAGTTCCCCAAATAGTAAGTCCAAATGGTTAGTGAACTCTTGGACAATAATCAACGATCTTAGAAATCAAATAAATGCAAATTTAAACAATTTAATATCCCACTTTACTTTGAAAATTAGAAATTGTTTTTAAACACGTTTTCCCTGCTTGCTTCTCTGTTTACATTTGCATTTGGAGATCCTGCCTAATATTGAGCAATTATTCAAGGATCAGTACTTCCTTGGTATATGACTGTCAAATAAGTGTGGTGCAGAGAAAAGAGTTCTGAAAAAGAAACCAGAAGACTGAGCCAATTAAGGACTTAGCTCCAATAACAGGGTCATAAGAATTCAGATGTAGAGTCAAATACTACCAAGTAAGAGACAAGGACTTTAAATTAAATAGTTAATCTTTATGGCAGTCTTACCACCTATACCCCCATTCAAGCGGAGGTGAGGAATGAGACTGAGAGATTAGGTACTTTTCCAAGGTTCAGGGCTTTCATGAACATCACAATATTTATGTATCAATATTTATGAGAGGGCTTTGAAAACTCTTATTATTATACTTGTAAAAGAGAACAACTTGTCTCTTTTACAGATTGTTCTCTAATATTATTTTGACATAATTAACATAAATATGTGTGTTTGTTTGTTTTGTTTTGGTTCTGGGGATTGAACCTAGGGACATTTTACCCCTGAACTACACACCCAGATTTTATTATTACTTATTTTGAAACGGGGGATCCCTAAGTTGCCGAGGCTGGCCTTGAACCTGCGATCCTCCTGTCTCAGCCTCTCAAGTACTGGGATTTCAGGCATGTTTCACCGCACCTGACCTGTCCAAGCAATATTAAATGCAAATAAAATAAGTGGATGATCTATGCCCTAAAATTGATCCACTGTGAAACAATGAGAAATTTTGAATGTTTCAGATTTTCACATTCCCGTTCTATTCTAAAATGACACTGTATATCAAACCCAAAAATGTGGTTAGGAATATTTGAAGCCAGTTGAAATTGTGAATGACAGTGATGGTCCGAACAGCTGATATTGTGGTGGTGTTCCTTGTAGTTATATCAGAGAGTCCATAGGATCCAGTCATCCTTCCGATTGCCCACTGTTCCTTCCTGTGTGACTGAGGGAATGAGAGATGCAGAGTTTAACTTAGGAAGAGCTGTCTGGAAGCTGACTAAATAAGCTACATGATTTTTCATAGATCTGTTTTTTATTTCAAATACTAATGATTTTCTTAATCATTCATTTAGAACCTTTAGATTTGTCCAGAACCAGAACAATCTGACTGGTTGTTGATCTGACTGCCCAAATACTTGGAATCTGTTCTATTTGATTTAGCAATTCTTTATTTCCACTTGCGTTTGATGTGCATAATTCTTTATTGCTTGCCTTCTTTTAATTTTTGCCAATTATGAAAAATATTGTAGCAATATATATTTTACTGTTGTTTGTTTCATATGTGTGAATCTTATTCCCACAGTGGGTTTATACATTCTGCTTCACAGATATGTTTTATTTTATGTATGTTGCATTTTTTTTTCTATGTACATTTCCTCAATACCACTTGCTAAAGTTCTGGATATAGTACAGAAAACTCCTATAATGCATGGGGTATTAGGAAAACTAAAATATCTGAAATCACAGAATTGGAAGAAACTGTGAAATAATACGACCCACCTATGGTCCAATGTAGCAGTTTTCCTTTATACTCTCACCGAACCATTTGATCTTCACCTAACATTCCATCCACAGTTCCACCCTGGTCCTGGGGACACACTGGCCTTCGGCAGAGAGGAGTTTTGGGGAACTCTCTCTATCACATCAAAAAGTCAGGTGACTCAGTATTAAGAACCCTTGTTAATGGACTAGTTCTCTCTCTTTGATCCACTTAAACTCTCTAGGTCTCTCCCTTATTACCAAATCAAGTCCTACCATATAGGATCGTGCTGGTTTCTGATTTCCCACTTTGATAATCTTCTGTGACTCCATTCATGATATGAATTTTTACCTTCTTTCCTGAGCTGTCACTGTGGATTAAAAAGAGCACTAGTGTTAGAATCACATAGACCCACATTCCAATCATTCCCTGCTGTGTAATCTTAGATACTTGTTTATAAAATTGAGTAATCTGTAAAATAGGATCAATTATACCCAACTCAAAGAGCTGTAGTAAAGATTAAATGAGATTTTTAAATCTTAATTATGCCTAGAATTTTTAGCTAAAAATTTATTTTTTCCCTTTTTTTTCTTTTCTCTTGCCTAAGTAGGCTTGCATTGGAGAAGAGATCTGATTACCTCTTTTTCCAACTTGGTTATTATGGTATCATGTCAGGCCACAATTGGGGTATTTTTTTTTGCACTGTGGACATTGACAAATGCTACAAATTGGGAATATTTCTATTATTTTATTTTGTTTTGTGAGAGATGGTTGTCCAAGTTTCACCAGTACCCTATCACCTCAACCCCACTCATTTCTGTTTACACATTAAGGGTGTGTACTCTCAGAGTCACTGGATTACACCTGATATTTGTTTTACAAAGAATCTCTTGAGTACTCATCTTTGGTTAGGTACGTTCAGGAGACACTCATTAACCTGGAAATCAGAGGGGAACAAGGTCTTTATTTTCTTTGAGTTGCTGAAAAAAACTTAATCACCCCTTGGTGTACAAGAGTGGTCACTGGGTAGAAAGTAGATTATTTGTATAAGGCTTTCCAGAGAGAGAAGAGATAAAGACCCAGCTGCTATAGCCCAATTTTCCAAAAGGAGAATTGGTTTGGGTCGATCGAGTTGTTTGCATTTAAGACCCGGGGAAACAAAGGTAAATATGCCTGCTGTCATGAAATTATAATGAATTAGGAGGGAGTCTGAGCAAGTGAACTGTGTTTCTACAAGTGTCCAGGGGTCTCTGGGACAAGCCTGGCTTTTGCACATCCTGCTGTTGATATTTGTTGTAACTTCTATCCCCTGGCAATTGGCAAGTGGTTGTGCTGAGGGAACAGCTGCTGAGACTCAGAATACGAGGGAGAGTGTGATTCTGAAGGCTGTGTGGACAGGGCATTGGACCAGCAATGGGTTGTCCTCTACAGAGGACTGACATGGGTCTTGGGATGCTTCACTGCAGGACAAGAGACAATGACTGGAGAGGTGGTAGGACCAACTCTCTTCTATTCTTTGTCCTCTTGACCTTTGGAATCAAACCTGATGTCATGAGTTGCTGGGCAATTTGAAAGAACATGTGCGGAGGAGTGAGTTACCAGACTTTTTGATACAAGGTTAGTATTAGTAATGAATTTATGAAATAAGAGATATGGCCATATTCATTTATTGATCTCCCACTACCTCAAAGGCTCTGTTATGAACAGTTGGGAAATATCAGTGAACAAAACAGCCCAAGATCCCTTGTATCTTGTTTGCATTGTTTGTAACCTGAGTACACGGAACAAATCATATTATACATCGTCCCCTTGTCTACATTTCACTTTTTATATAAAATCTACAGATATCAATTTATAGCATTTCATATATGCTTTACATGCTTTTTATCTTCCTTCACAATTATACATACTCAGTTTACTTTTGAGGATCATTCAGTTATGACTAAGCATTTACATTTTAACATGTCTATTTACATTTATTTATTTATTTATTTATTTATGCATTGTAATCATATATCTTGATATGTTTCTGAGTGTTAGAAGTTTACATGCACACATTGGTCAATTAATCCTCCCCCAATCTCCACTCCCATTTCCTCCCCCTTCCACTTTCTTGTGCTCAGCATAGTAGTTGACTTTTTTTTGTGCATGTACATCCTGTGCATTAGGGTGGATTTCTGTGCTGTAGGTGGTAATATCACTTTTTTCTTCTCTTGTTTTAGTAATTTGGTTTGATTATCTGTTTCTTTTGGTTAGGTGGGCTAGTGGTTTATCTATCTTGTTTATTTTTTTGAGGAACCAGCTTTAGGTTTTGTTGATATTTTTGTATTTTTTTTCTCTACTTCATTGACTTCTGCTCTGAGTTTAATAATTTCCTGTCTTCTACTGGCTTTGGGGTTAGACTGTTCCTGTTTTTCAAGGGCTTTTTTTTTTTTTTTTTTGGTACCAGGG
>PVJS01063039.1:0-10582 GCA_004027185.1 Glis glis | reverse complement strand
CACCCCCCCAAAGAAAAGGGGGACTATGGGTGTAGCTCGGTGGCGTAGCACTTGCCTAGCGTGTGTAAGGCCTTGAGTTCAATCCCACCCCCCCAAAAAAAAAATTGCAGATGAGGAGAGAGAACAGGCTGTAGCCAGAAGCCACAAGTCTGGACACCCTGAGGCCACTGCTGCATGTGGAGGAGGAAGCCTGGCTCCCGGGGACTGGGGAGGAGGAAGTAGGTGAGGCTTGCAGAGCTGCCTCTTCCAGAGCAGTGCGGACATTCTGCTCCCAGGAGCCCTGTTGTCCCGTGGCTCTGATTGCCGCCCTCTCCACCTGCCAGGAAGGCCTGGGCGTCTTGGACTTTGCGATCAGAAAGAGTCCCATAATCCGGTCTTGACTGGTTGGAATGAAGGCCCAAATCTGACTCCAGGAGACCGAGAAGAGAAAGACAAAGTCCACCATGGGGCGGGGGTGGCATGAGCGATTATGCCAGTAACACACACCTTCACACTCTGGTGTCTTTCCACGACGCCAAAATAGTTCTAATAAAAATACAGAAATTAGCTGGGCGTGGTGGTGCACGCCTGTAATCCCAGTACTTGAGAGGCTGAGACAGGATGATCTCAGGTTTGAGGCCAGCCTCAGCTACTTAGCAAGACTCTGTTTCAAAAGAAAAAATAAAATAGGGTTGGGGGTGTAGCTCAGAGGTAGAATGCCCTGGGTTCAATCTCCAGTACAAAACAACAACAACAGCCGGGCGTGGCGGCGCACGCTTGTCATCCCAGTACTTGGGAGGCTGAGACCCGGAGGATCCGGGTTCGCTGCCAGCCTCAGCTACTTAGTGAGACCTCTGCAACTTAGTGAGACCCTGTTTCAAAATAAAGAATAAAAAAAATAGGGCTGGGGGTGTAGCTCAGAGGTAGAATGCCCCTGGGTTCAATCCCCAGTACAGAAAAAAAAAATAACAACAACAAAATCCCCAGAAATTTAGGCTGCCTCCTCTCTTGGGATGGCCTGCTCCGTGTTCTCTGGAGTATATTTCCATTTCATTAAAAAAGACTGAAGCCGGGCGTGGTGACGCACGCTTGTAATCCCAGTACTTGGGAGGCTGAGACGGGAGGATCACAGGTTCACGGCCAGCCTCAGCTACTTAGTGAGGCCCTCTGCAACTTTGTGAGACCTGGTTTCAAAATAAAGTATAAAAAATAGGGCCGGGGGTGTAGCTCGGAGGTAGAACGCCCCTGGGTTCAATCCCTGTACCGAAAAAAAAAAAAGACTGAAACTCCAGGGGGGGGAATGCAGAATTTTAGCTGGGCACGGAGGCACATGTAATCTTCCTATTGGGAGGCTGAGGCAACTCCAGGCCAGTCTTGGCAACTTAGACCCTGTTTCAAGGTACAGAATATGAAGGGCTGGGGGTGGAGCTCAGCGGTACAGTGCCTCTGGATTAATCCCCAGAACCAAAACGCAACCGAAATAAAACAAACTAAAACAAAACAAAAATAAAAATGCAGAAATTTAAAAGTAATAAAGATGTCCAGGCATGGTGACCCACACTTGTAATCCCAGTACTTGGAGGCTGAGACAGGACGATCCGGGTTCGTGGCCAGTCTCAGCTACTTAGTGAGACCCTCCGCAACTCGGTGAGATCCTATTTCCAAATAAAGAATAAAATATAAGGCTGGGGGCGTGGCTCGGAGGTAGAATGCCCCTGGGTGCAATCCCCAGTACCGAAAATAACAATAATAATAATAATAATAATAAAGTAAAAAAATATGTATTGAGGGGGTAAACATTTTTTCCTCTTGTGTCAGGCTCCCGTATTAACGTAATGGTTCTTTTATTTAAAATGTTGACTCATGCTGAAGGACATTGATAATCAGCAGCAGTGTGCAGGCCGTGCTGTGGAGGAGGAAGCTCATTCTGAGTAGCAAGCCCGCTAGGCCCCCTCTAGGGGAGACAGGATGTGGGGACGCAGGACCCCGCCTCTCCAAGCTCCCCAGGAGGAGAGCAGACTTAGGGGGGCTTGAGAGCCGCTCTCAAGCTCTTGCAGGATTATTATGTGTCCAAGGGGCTAGCCGTAGTCTTTGTGTCCCCAGAGATGAGGACAGGGACCACAGAGTCATTTGTGGCTCTAGAGATGAGGATAATGACCAGAGAGAAGGTCCCAGGGAGGTTGAGAGCAGCTTAGTTGAAGAGAAAAATAGAACGAGCCATTTCCAAAATGACATGCTTTTCCCACCCTTGGGAGGTATTTGGGGAGCCACTGGGGCTCTTGTGGGAGGGTCTGGGAGCTCTGCGTCTGAAGGCTGCATTACTCCACTAGGGCTCTGCAATACAGAGATTTAAAGCAAATTAAAATGAAGTTACTTTTGCTGGGCGTGGTGGCACACACTTATAATCCCAGTACTTGGGAGGCTGAGACCGGAGGATCTGGGTTCGCGGCCAGCCTCAGCTACTTAGTGAGGCCCTCCACAACTTAGTGAGGCCCTGTTTCAAAATAAAGAAGAAAAAATAGGGCTGGGGGTGTAGCTCAGAGGTAGAATGCCCCTGGGTTCAATCCCCAGTACAGCAAAAAAAAAATTTTTTTTTAAGTTACTTTCTCTGGGCATGGTAGTATGTGCCTGTGATTCCAGTACTTTGGAGGCTGAGACAGGAAGATTTCATGTTCGAAGCCAGCCTCAGCAATTTAGTGAGACCCTGTTTCAAAATAAAATAGGAGCCGGGCGTGATGGCGCTCGCTTGTAATCCCAGTACTTGGAAGGCTGAGACAGGAGGATCCAGGTTCACAGCCAGCCTCAGCTACTTAGTGAGGTTCTCTGCAACTTAGTGAAACCCTGTTTCAAAATAAAGAATAAAAAATAGGGCTGGGGGTGGAGCTCGGAGGTAGAATGCCCCTGGGTTCAATCCCCAGTACTGTAAAAAAACAAAAACAAAATCAAAATAAAATAGGGACTGGGGGTAGCTAGGAGGTAGAATGCTCCTGAGTTCAATCCCTAGTACCACAATAAATAAATGAATAAATAAAATAAGTTACTTTCAATTCTTTTGAGATTTTTAGAATATCTTGACCATCCTTTGTAAAACCTTTGTGTGGTGGGGCAAGGCTGAGAATCAACCCCTCAGGCTCCCGCCTCTTGTTCTACTCACCACAACTAGAATTTGGGGTCCAGGAGTCCAGCAAAGACAAAGATGCTTTTGTTGCCTTCCAATGAAAAGTCTGCCCTGTTTGGACACTGTCCCAGGCCTGGCTCATTCCATGCTTATTCACAGAGTCCTGGCAGGCTGGGGGTGCCCTGGGTCCTGCTCGGGGCCCATCCTACTGCTGCCCTGGTCTAAAGCTACACAAAAGCTCTGCCTCCTGCTGCCAGGTTCACACATCCTGCCTTCTAGCAGGAGCGGATGTCTTTGCAGGGCTGTGCTTTCCTCCTCCTCTTCCCCTCCCTCCCTCCCTTCCTTCCTTCCTTTTCTCCTCCTCCTTCCTTCTCCTTTTTCCTCCTCCTCTTCCTCCCCTTCCTTCTCTTCCTCCTCTTTTCTTCCTTCCCCCTTCTTTCTTTCTTTTTCCTCCCTTCCTTTCTTTTTTCTTTTTCCCTCTCCTCCTTCCTCCTCCCTCCTCCTCCCTCCTCTTCCTCCTTCTTCTTTCTTTCTCTCTCTCTCTCTTTCTCTCTTTCTTTCTTTCTTTCTTTCTTTCTTTCTTTCTTTCTTTCTTTCTTTCTTCTTTTTCTTCCTCCTCCTCCTTCCTCCTCTCCCTCCTCCTTCCTCCTCCTCCTTCTTTTTCCTCCTCCTTCTTCTCCCTCCTCCTCCTCCTCCTCTTCCTCCTCCTTCTCTTCCTTCTCCTCCTCCTCCTTTTGCCATTCTGGGGATAAAACCCGTACATCAGGCGTGCTTCTGCTAAGCCACACACCAGCCCAGGAGTGGCCCTAATACTATGGGTTGGATTTATTCTCATTTCTTGGAGGTGTTGCTGCACCATGTCCAGTTCACTGCAAAGCACAGTTTCTAAGCCGAGCGGAACCCCATGGTCAACCTATGAGAGGTCCTGGGAGCACCTGAGATGCATGCCCATGACGTGTGTCTGCCCATTTTCTTTTTTTTTTTTTTTTTGCGGTACCGGGGATTGAACCCAGGGCATTCTACCTCTGCGCTACACCCTCGGCCCTATTTTTTATACTTTATTTTGAAACTGGGTCTCACAAAGTTGCGGAGGGCCTCACTAAGGAGAGAGAGAGAGAGAGAGAGAGAGAGAGAGAGAGAGAGAGAGACAGGGAGAGAGACAGCGAGAGAGCTGAGGCTGGCCGCGAACCCGGATCCTCCGGTCTCTGCCTCCCAAAGTACTGGGATTACAAGCATGCGCCACCACGCCCGGCTGCCCATTTTCTTTAATGGGGGGCTTCTATTTGAAATTCCTGAAGATGTCTGTGGCCGCCCAAAGTTAGCCATCGCTCCAGAGGGCGCTCTGAATATTTGTGTCTTTGTTCATCTATGTCACTAGACGAAGTGAACATTTCTTTCTTTCTTTTTCTTATGGTACTGGGGATTGAACCCAGGGGGTTCTACCTCTGGACTACACCTCAACCCTTTTTATTTTTTAATTTTGAAACAGAGTCTCACTAAGTTGCGGAGGCTGGCCTCCAACCTGCGATCCTCCTGTCTCAGCCTCCCAAGTACTGGATTACGGGCGTGCGCCACCGCGCCTGGCTGAGAAGTGAATGTTTCTATACATTCTGTAGGATGTCCCTCTGTATTTTCTGATCTAAGACTGTCAGAGCTGTCCAGTTTAAGCTCGAGGACTCTATGAAGTGTAAAGTTCTCTCAGAAGGGACTGTGTAACTTCCTCCCCACCCCTCCCAGCTTTTCAGGGAGAGCCCTGGAAACCGGAAGTGAGAGCCCTTCCGTGGGTCCTCCACTGCCAGCCCTGTCCCATGGAGACCTTCCCAGGCAGAGCCCAGCAGTGCTCTTTGGCACCGGTGTTGAGTGTAGCTACTCACGAGGACCAGGGTGCTGTAGGAGACTGTAGGGTACACACAGGGCCCCAGGGGACGCCAGAGCCCAAGGAACAGGGCTCTCTCCTTTCCAGGACCCTCTTGTTTTGTTTTGTTTTGTTTTTTGGCAGTACTAGGGATTGAACCCAGCGGCATTCTACCTCCGAGCTCCACCCCCAGCCCTATTTTTTATTATTTATTTATTTATTTTGCGGTACCGGGGATTGAACCCAGGGGCCTTCTACCTCTGCGCTACACCCCCAGCCCTAATTTTTATACTTTACTTTGAAACCGGGTCTCAACGAAGTTGCGGAGGGCCTCACTAAGTAGCTGAGGCTGGCTGTGAACACAGATCCTCCGGTCTCAGCCTCCACAAGTACTGGGATCACAAGCGAGCGCCTCCACGCCTAGCTTGCCTGTCTCATTTCGGTGGAGGTCTGCCCCGGCCTTTCCCCACTGGCCCTGAGAACCACTCTTGGCTTGGTGCCTTGATTTTCCTTCTGGGGTCTGCTTGTTGCTTGCCAGGGAATAAACCCTGAGCTTGAGTTCCGCTATCTGAGACACGCCTGTGACTCCTGTATAGTTGATAAATTGTTCAAACCTCTTAGAAAAAACAAGCCCAAGGACGTACTTGGCATTGTAAATACTTAGGAGAGACAATCATCCCTTTTAGGTCACCTTTCTTGGACAGGAACCTTCACTGCAGGTAGACTGGGAATTCAGCTACAAAACAAGCCGCAGGCACTTGCTATCCTAAACACTCAGGAGGGGCAGTTTCCCCCGCTCTCGAGGGAGCTGGCCACTCCCTTGAGAATACGCACATGTTGTCATGTGAGATGTGCGCCCCCCCCCCAAGAGTTCCCTTGTCCAGGGCCCTACTTGACAACTCCCTGAGGACTGCAGACCTTGAAGTCTCCCTGGGAGGAGAAGGCCGTGTCCACCCCACCCCTCCAGCAGGGCCTCTGGGCAGCCGTCTGCAGTCTGCAGGGACTTCCCAGCCCGCCCTGCCGGATGCTGTTGCTGACCCTGACGTGTCAAGAGCCCGCCCTGTATCCAGCTAGGCTTGCTCCTATAATCCATTTTCCTTCATAATAAATCACTCTCGTTTCTTTTTTTTTGTGTGTGTGTGTGGTACTGGGGATTGAACCCAGGGGCATTCTACCTCCAAGCTACACCCCCAGCCCTATTTTACTTCTTATTTTGAAACAGGGTCTCACTAAGTTGCGGAGGGCCTCACTAAGTAGCTGAGGCTGGCCGAGAACCTGTGATCCTCCTGTCTCAGCCTCCAGGTACTGAGATTACAAGTATGCGCCACCGCGCCCGGCTCCCACCCTTCTTTAAATCAAATACCTTTGTATCCTATGCAAAGAAAGAAAAATGAAACCGTGCAAAACTGGGGCCCCGGATCTCACCAACACAATCGGTTAAGAAGACAGAGCTGAGTTACTGTAAAGGGCAGCAGAACAGGCCACCCCAAAACAGGCCGCTTTGGCGTATGGGTGATTTTCAGCTGAAAGCAACTGCATACATTTGTAAAGCTGTCCCCGTCCCCTCTCAACCAGGAGGGACAGGAGTTAGTCCGCCCAGACAGTGCTAGACCCTGGTCAACCCTGAGATGGCACCCGAGGAATCCACACGGCGAGCCGTATTACGTGGGCCTCGTCCCCATTGCTGTCTCGCGTGTCTGCCTCCCGCCCTTTCCTCATCCTCTGTCTGGCCACTTTTACAGCTGTGGTTCTGTTAAGATGGAATCTAAGGGCTGGGGGTGTAGCTCAGTGGTAATGCTCCTGGATTCGATTCCCAGCATCACACACACACACACACACACACATACACACACACACACACACACACACAGTCCAAGTTCTAAAGCCCCTTGGAAAGTGAGGTCAGAGTTTACTGAGTTTTGGAAGTTTTGTTTAAGGTGTGTGTGTGTGTGTGTGTGTATGTGTGTGTGTGTGTTTGTGACTAGGGACTGAACCCAGGGGCATTTTACCTCCAAGCGACACCCCCAGCCCTTTTAATTTTTTGTTTTGAAATAGGGTCTCACTAGGTTGATGAAAGTCTTGCTAAATTGCTGAGGCTAATCTTGAACCTGTGATCCTCCTGTCTCAGCCTCCCAAGTACTGGGATTACAGGCATGTGCCACCATACCCAGTTTAAGGCAGGTCATGTGTGTGTGTATGAGTCTGTGTATGTGTGTGTGTGTGTGCGTGTGTTTGTATGTGGTACTGGGGGTTGAACCCAGGGGCATTCTACCTCTGAGCTACACCCCCAGTCCTATTTTATTTTTTATTTTGAAATAGGGTCTCACTAAGTTGTGGATGGCCTCCCTAAGTTGCTGAGGCTGGCTGTGAACTTGCCATCCTCCTGTCTCAGCCTCCCAAGTACTGGGATTCCAGGCGTGCGCCACCAGGACTGGCTCATACACCCACTTCTTTCCAACTCAAGCAGGATCTGTCTGGGCTCCGGCAGCTGCAAGGGTGACCAGGCCAGCCACGTCTCTCCCCACTTCCTGGACCAATGGGATGCACCTGGTTGAAAAACTCAGCAAGCCACACAAGGCAGCATAGCCAGGCATCCGTGAGGTGCGAGTCTGGGCACGGGGTCACTGTTTGGAGGATGTTTTTCTCCTTGAATCAGCAATTTACAAATCACTGACGCTCCAAGTGCAGGTCAGAGAGTGTGGGGAAGGGCTGCGGAAGCCCCAGCGTCGGGGCTCAGCTTCTCCTTGACTTGTTTTGATGTGAGCGATGGCAAGGATTGTGGACAGCTGGCCGTGAGCCTGGGACCCTCCCTTTCACTGCGGCCCCCAGGCTCCTTGAGGGAGGAGGAGTTGAGCCCAGAGGGAAGAGAATACAGATCCCCTGCACTCATGGATCTTTTTTTTTTCTTTTTTTGCGGTACCGGGGATTGAACCCAGGGGTATTCTACCTCCGAGCTACACCCCCGGCCCTGTTTTTTATACTTTATTTTGAAACCGGGTCTCACGAAGTTGTGAGGGCCTCACTAAGTAGCTGAGGCTGGCTGCGAACCCGGATCCTCCTCTCAGCCTCCCAAGTACTGGGATTATAAGCATGCACCACGACCGGGCATGCTCATGGATCTTTTTTTTTTTATGCTCATGGATCTTAAGCGTGCACCACCGTGCCCAGCTATCTTATTATATCTCATTCTCTGCTTTTCCATTTTGTAGCTGGCTGTGTCACAAATTACTTCTCTCTGGCTGAAAACATCCACGACTTAGCCCTCAGGACTACATATATTCAGTAAGCTCATGATACACAATTTCCAAACACATGAGTAAATAAATCACCATGAGTAAGAATCAGCGCAAATTGTGACTAACAAACATGGATCACCTAAGGATTTTGGGTGCTCAGACACAGATAATTAAATGACTATTTGTGAAATAAATTTAAAAAGAAACATGAGAAGGGATTTAAAAAAAATGAACATGTAAGTTAGGTGTGGTGGCGCACGCTTGTAATCCCAGTACTTGTGAGGCTGAGAGTCCAAGACAGGAGGATCGCAGGTTCCAGGCCAGCCTCAGCAACTTAGCAAGACTCTTTCTCAAAATAAAAAATAAAATTGGGTTGGGAGGTGTAGCTCAGAGGTAGAATGCCTCTGATCCGCCAACCTTTCTATTTATTTATTTAGCAGTAGGGGATTGAACCCAGGGGCATTCTACCTCGGAGCTGCACCCCCTGTTTTATTTTTTATTTTGAAACAGGGTCTCCCTAAATTATTTCCAGCTGGCCACAAACATGCAATCCTCCTGTCTCAGCCTCCCAAATACAGGGATGACAGGTGTGGGCCACCAGGCCTGGTTCCGGCCACGCTTTATTAAACCTGATCCAAGTCCCAGCCACAGGCAAACGTGTGGGCTCCAGAAATTGCACATTACAAGAAATCCATGCCTGCTGTAAAAAACAAAACACAATAACACGAAATAAATTAAAATGGGGCCCAGAGGTGTAGCTCAGTGGTAGAGCGCTTGCCTAGCATGCAAAAAGCCCTGCGTTCTGTCCCCAGAACTCCAACCCAACAAACACACTAAATAAATAAAATATCCAGACAGTGTAGAGGAACAGAAGTAATCCCCCCACGCCCCAGGAGCCACCCTTAACCACCCGGTTGTGTATTTGAGTGGGGGGACATCCTGCGCCCGGGGGCAGATTCCGGAAGGAGAAAGGTGGGGAGGGAAGGGGGGTGAAGCCGCCAGGGTTGGAGCCGCTGGGTCTTCCTTCACACTTTCTCGTCCCCCACTGGGCTCTGAGCCGCCATCTGTGTGGCCCTGGGGAGGCGGGCGGGGCCTCTTTTGTGGGAAAAGTGTTTGTTTTAGGATTAGCTCTCACGGAATGCAGAGTTGCCCCAGGGCTCAGAGTAAATAAAAGCCATCCACTGGCTTCAGCTTCTTTTTTGCTTTGTCTTCCCAGTGGGGAGTTAAAGACAGGCCAGGGCACGGTTCCCAAAGTTCCTTTGATTCTTTTTTTTTTTTTTAATATGGTGCTGGGGATTGAACCTAGGGTCATGCTATCTCCGAGCTACACCTCCAGCACTATTTTATTTTGAAACAGGGTCTTACTAAGTTGCTGAGGGCCTCACACCTATTTTTTAATTTTTTTTTTTTTTGCGGTACTGGGGATGGAACCCAGGGGCATTCTACCTCTGAGCCACACCCCCAGCCCTATTTTTTATTCTTTAATTTGAAACAGGGTCTCACTAAGTTGCGGAGGGCATCACTAAGTAGCTGAGGCTGGCCGAGAACCCAGATCCTCTGGTCTCAGCCTCCCAAGTACTGGGATTACAAGCGTGCGCCACCACGCCTGGCTTTTAATTTTTATTTTGAAACAGGGTCTCACTAGGTTGCTGAGAGTCTCACTACTTGCTGAGGCTCCTGTCTCAGCTTCCCAAGTACTAATATTAAAAGCGTGCGCCACCACACCCGGCTTTCCTTTGATTCTTTAGAAAAAGCCACACATGATTTGACCAGAGGGACCCTGGAGTCAGACGCACAGTGGCCACTGGCCGTGCTGAACAGAGTCAAACTTGGCCAACAGGCTGTTTTAACTCACTAAGTGCCTGCATCTCCCAGCGAGGCTCTCTAGGGCGAGCCCATGCGTCGGGAGGCTGACACGGCCCACCCAGGGGCCCCACGCGGACAGCGACTGGGTAAGGGGTGACCCAGGGCTGACCAGCCAACTTGAGGACTTTGCTGTCGCAACTGCTGAGGTCAGGCTGATTGCAAGTGGCCCAGAGCCCCAGGGTGACTAAAGTCTCTTGAAGATTCTTGCCCTTCTCAACCAGTATTTAAACATATACTCGTGGGCGTGGTGGCACATGCTTGTAATCCCAGTACTTGGGAGGCTGAGACAGGAGGATCTGTGTTCACGACCAGCCTCAGCTACTTAGTGAGGCCCTCTGCAACTTAGTGAGACCCTGTTTCAAAATAAAGAATCAAAAATAGGGCTGGGGAGCCGGGCGTGGTGGCGCATGCTTGTAATCCCAGTACTTTGGGTGGCGGAGACCGGAGGATCCGGGTTCGCAGCCAGCTTCAGCTCTCTCTCTCTCTCTCTCTCTCTCTCTCTCTCTCTCTCCTTAGTGAGGCCCTCCG
>PVJS01063038.1:0-10583 GCA_004027185.1 Glis glis | reverse complement strand
AAAGGATAAAAAATAGGGCTGGGGTGTAGCTCGGAGGTAGAATGCCCCTGGGTTCAATCACCGGTACAAAAAAAAAAAATAAAAAAATAAAAAAATAAAATTGGGCTGGGGTTGTAGCTCGAAGGTAGAATGCCTCTGGGTTCAAGCCCCAGTACCACAAAACACACACACACACACACACACACACACACACACACTACTTTCTTGTTGTGGTAGAGCACAAAGTAGGGAAATATTCAACGTAAAACATGAAACTCCTCCCTATTACTGATTTCCCTGCCAAATAATTCCAGTAAGTCCTCTCAGCTTGGTAGACTCCTCCTATTTCTTGTCTACACATTTCTTATCTATCTAGTATATACTCAGACACAACATGTACCCATGGGATCAAATCACAGATATTTTGCTTTCACATTTATGTTTATCTCAGTCATAGTATCATATCTTGGGAGATCATTAAAGATTAGAAAAAAAATCTATGGAAGTGAGTACACATAAATCCACTTCATTCCTTTTAAGAGTTGCAAAAGATCCTATGGATGGATGCACCATTATTTATCCAGATAATGCCCTATTAATGAACATATAGGTTGTCCTCCTCCTCAATATAAAACATGCTTCAGTGAGTATCCTTTTGCATATATATATATATATATATATATATATATATAACCGGGGTCTCACGAAGTTGCGGAGGGCCTCACTAAGTAAAGAGAGAGAGAGAGAGAGAAAGAGAGAGACAGGGAGAGAGAGAGAGAGAGAGAGCTGAGGCTGGCTGTGAACCCGGATCCTCTGGTCTCCGCCTCCCAAAGTACTGGGATTACAAGCATGCGCCACCACGCCCGGCTCAGTTTCATGCATTTTAATAGCAAACTTGCAGGAACAATACAGAAGATGGACAACATTAAAAACTTATACTTGATGCTGAGACCCGGTTTCAAAATAAAGTATAAAAAATAGGGCCGGGGGTGTAGTTCGGAAGTAGAACGCCCCTGGGTTCAATCCCCAGTACCACAAAAAAAAAAAAAAATCTAGACCTTAAATGGAGAGGAGTGGGAATTTCCCAACCCTTTCCCCCTTAGTTGCCTGAGAGTTAAAGGAGCTGTTTCTCAGGCAACCTAGAGTCATGACCCAGGAACTCTCCCTAGTGTAAACAGGAGAGGGCCAGTTAAGGGACTGGAGAGAGCTGGGAGATGGTATGTAACTTGACTGCTTTCCTGCCTTCCGTATAATAAATCTCACGCAAACCCCTTCCCTCTCCAAAGTGGGGGACCAAGGGTATAAAAATCAGGTGAGCCCTTTGTTCAGGGCTCAGTTCCGTGGTCTTTTTGCCTACTGAGCCATTTGCTGGCAAATTAAAGAAACTTGTTCCATATTCTGGCCTGCGGATATCTTCTTTTCTGGGCTCAGGGGGTAAACTGAGGGTCCGGCAACAGTGCCAGCCACGGAAGGTCGCTGCACCAGGCAGCTTCCTGATCAATAGTCTTCTTGCATAAAAATGACATGAAGTCTGATATAATAATTTGCAGAATAATTACATTTAATAATCTGGGGGTCGGGGAGGAGATAGAGATGACAAATTCTCCCAGCCTTTTGTAGCTAGGGCCTTATTTTTATAGAAACTTTAGACAATGTGCCAGTATTGGAAAATTGCTCTGATATTAATTTCTAGTAAAATGTAAAAGATTGTCATTCAGACAGGGGGAGGCGGCAGCTCCATTACATTCCAAGGGCTCCCCCTCCCTTCTCTTCTGCCCCTTTGTTCTACATGATTAACCCATAGTGAGAATGTAAAGACAATTGAAGCCTCTAGCCTTAGAAGCACGTAGAGACTTAAGAGCACCATAGAGGCAGTTAAGGCTTTAGCCCTAAGATCACAGTACACAGCCACACTGGCTGTAATCAGTGCCTCTGTTTCCCTCCTATACTTTGTGACTCAGCCTCAGTATGAGAAAGGCAAACTCCATGCGGTACATCAAAGTGCCCATAGCTGATAGACAACCAATACAGCCCAATACAATAGGGGTAAAAACAAGATAGATTACTGACCTCTGTGCTTAGTAAGTGCACTTAGTAGACTAGAAGGTACCACCTGCCTAAGGAATAAGGTATGCCTAAGAAATAAGTTACTAGCTCATTGCCTTGGTAACGCTGATAAAACCATACCAATGTGAGAATTGTATTTAAGGGGCCGGGGTCGGAGGGAGGGGCAGAGTTCCACTTTTGGGCTCTCCAGTGTGTCTTCCAGGCATGCCGCTTTTCCTCTTCTCTTTTTCTATTTCCTACTCACTTTGTAATAAAATTTTGTTAAAGCTGCAACCCAGCTGCCTGTTAGTTTTAATTCTTCTCTTCAGACAATCTGATCTGAATTGAAGGAAGAGCCCACAGCGCCGCTCCCACTGTAACAGACAACATCATAAAAGTTAATCAAACACAGAAATCAACAATTATCACGGGTTACAGTAAAGAAGGTCAGTGAGGTAGGCACGTGGCAAACTTATGGGAAGGAGGGATTAACCATTACTAGGTGGAGACTAAAGACCGCACCTTAGAGAATGCACCAGGTCCCTTGGAATGTGTCCGCTTGCAGATGAATCCCACCCAGCCAAATACTGTGTATTCAAACTGAGCCGGTCCAAGATGATAATCTCAGTGTGCATTGTAAGACAGCTCTTGGTGCCTGCTAGGGGACGCTTTAACACCGAGCTAGGCATAACCCTGGCCCCACGGCAGGTTCTGAAGGACGTTCTCCACGTATGTGGCGTGCTATCGGAATGTCTCCTGGCACGTGTGCATGGGCACACTGGTTGGTGTCCTCAATTGTAATAGGCTAACGTGCCATAACCGAGTTGTCACAAAAAACAGAGAGACGAGAGAAGTTTTAAAAGCAAATTAGAAGCCTTTATTATTACCGGCTGGGACGAAGGCTCAGGTCTGAAATCAGACAACTGAGACACTCTGTACCCAACCCAGGGAAGGAGGGAGTTTATAAGGGAAAAGACCAGGTGCAGATGGTCGCAGGTGGTGTGTGAATAGTCACTTACAAGTCTTCTGCAAAGCAAGCAAGCAAGATACGAGGATGCGGGTGTTTACATTAGCAAATGTCTGCAGCTATTGATAAGCATAGCAGGCTTGGGTTTTAGGTCAGCACGACCCAGTCAGCAGGAATTTTTGAACTCTTTGTTACCCCTGTTTGGAGGCTGCAACTTTCTCACAAAATAGAGCAGTTTTAAACAGGATGAAGTCACTCATGCTTTTACCTTTTCGGGGGTCTCCACACAATAAAGGCCAAACAGATAGGCATCACTTGCCTCCTGTGAAACACGGATAGCTGCTCTCTGGAAACACAGATCTGTTTTGAAATCTGAGCAATTTCTCGCACCAGATGCTGGAAAGGGAACCAGAGGTTCAGTGGACCACTGATGCCTTCTAATTACCCCCAGCGCCACAGTAGCAGGCTTGCAATGATGAGGATTTTTTCCGCCCTCCTGTAGAGGGCACTCTTGCCAACGACTTCCTTCGTTGCTTCCTTGGTGCTCTACCACCTGTTGATTTGCTGGCAGTCGGCTTTGTCCCAGCCCTGGTATGGAGACCACCTTACTAACCCCCTTCTGGTGGAGCTTGGAGAATTAAAGGGGCACTGGCGTTAGAGAACTGGGTGGCTGTGAGCACCCATGAATCTTTATGTACATATTATATATTCATGTATTTCTGAAAGTCTAGGTCCCTGTAAGAGCAATCATTGAATCAGAAGGCCCTTTGTGTGTGTGTGTGTGTGTGTGTGTGTGTGTGTGTATGTCAAAAACTGCCCCCCAGACTCTCACTAACCCCACAGGAGGGACGGGGTGCACTCAACTGTTACTTCATGCCCTATGTTGGAATTGTACTGCAGGGGGCGCCATTTACACAAAACACTTCAGGAGCAGAAGGACCAGATGCTGCAGACCTAGCAGCTGGCTACATTCTCCAACACTGGATGTTTCATTTTCAAAGTTTTGACATGGGAATTTGATGATGGGAAATGGTATTTTGTTGGTTTAATTTACATGCTATTGATTAGGAGTGAGGTTGAGTTGTATTTGACTATCCAAATATTTTTTTTCCATTTCCCCCATTTTCTAGGCATATTCTCATTATTAATCCAGTGCCTTCTATCCATGTTGGCAGTTTCCTCCCCACCCCAGTCTCCCATTGTCTTTAACTCTGTTAAAGAGTTAAATGCGCATGCAAAAGTTTTAGATATTAGGTAGCCAAATCTCTCAAGATTTTCTTTTATGACCTGTAGAGTTTACAACTTGCTTATGATTCCTCACTTCAAGATTATAAGATTACTTTCCAGTATTTCCTCCAAATAGTGTTAAGGGTTTTTAAAAGTACGATCTCTATCCCACTTCAAATTTCTATGTGGTTGTTGGAAAGATTTAAACTTACATTTTCCCACCAATTGGACATCTAAATATCCTAATGCTCTTTATTGCATAGTCTATCCTTTTGCTTCTAATTTAAACATAAAATAAATTGTTGGCTAGATATCCATTCCCAAATGGCATTCTGGAAAAATCTCTGGCCATCATGGGACAGCCCAAAGTCAAAGAAACAAAAACCAAAGTAGCATTATCATTTCAATAAATAGTAAAATATTTGATGAAATTAAACAGTCATTGCTGACTTAACAACAACAACAAACTCTAAGAGGTAGAAATAAAGGAAATAAAAGGATATTTCTTTAACAAGATAACTACTCTGTGTGTGTGTGTGTGTGTGTGTGTGTGTGTGTGTGTGTGTGCGTGTGGTGTACTGAGATGGAACCCAGGAGCATTCTACCTCTGAACTACACCCCCAGCCCTATTTTATTCTTTTATTTCAAAACAGGATCTCACTAAGTTGTGGAGGGCCTCTAAGTTGCTGAGGCTGGTCTTGAACCTGCAATTTTCCTTTCTCAGCCTTCCAAGTACTGAGATTGCAAGTGTGCACCACCAGGCCTGGCTATAACTACTTTTATCTTAAACAAATAGCTCATACGTACACTCAGGATGAAGGAGAGCTGCATTCATTTCTTTTTTATTTGGTGGTACTGGAGATGGAATCCAGGGGCATTCTACCTCCGAGCTACACCCCCCAGACCTTTTCATTTTTTTATTTGAAACAGGGTCTCACTTAGTTGCTAAGGGCCTTGCTAAATTGCTGAGGCTGGCCTCTAATCTGCAATCCTCCTGTCTGAGCCTCCCAAGTAGTGGGATTACAGGTGTGGGCTACCAAGCCCGGCTGAGAACTGCATTCTTCATTAAGCCAAGAATGAAGTAGAGACATGGACATTGACAATTATGCACGGGCAGGCCAATGTAGTGAAGCACAAATCAAAAGAAGAGGTTTCGTGGAGAAGATTCAATTGCTTTCTTAGAAAATCCGATAAGGACCAGAACTATTTGCATGACTCCGTAAACTGCCTGAATTTAAGATAAGTGTTTGAAAATCAATTTATTTCCTCAAACCAATAGAAACCAGCCCAAACATGTATAGGAAAAACTTCTGGGCAAGACAATAGAAGGACCTAGTTTACCAATGCCCCATATTCTCTAGAAATGAGCAATGAAATTAAAGATGGGGGAGACTGACAGGAGTGGAAGGAACTAAGGGAATATGCCACCATACGCCAGGCCACAGAGCAACTGGTGGCCGCCAGGACTAATAATGAGTAGCGTCATTCATTATCACTCTGTCATTTGCTAAACATCTTCCCTGAACTTGGTGGCATGCTCCATCTCATTTAATCCTTGTACCAGCAAGCCTAGCAGGTAGATATCTTTATCCCTGTTTAAAATATATATATATATTTGCTACTAGGGATTGAACCTGGGGGAATTCTACCTCCAAGCTACTTCCCAACCTCAGCCCTTTTAATTTGAAACAAGAGCTCACTAAATTGCTGAGGCTGTCCTCGAACCTGTGATCCTCCAGTCTCAGCCTCCCAAGTACTGGCAAGCTTGTGAAATGTATTTGATTCAGAGGATAGCAGTTCCCAGGTTGGAAGGCAGGTAGATTTGATTCCAAGACTCCAGGCTCTTCAGGATTATCGACTCCCTTAACCTGCAGACCCCAGGAAAGTCACTGGATAGTGAAAAATGTCGGGGAGGGTATGTAGTGTGGAAGAGCGCTCATCCCACATGAATGAAGTGCGCTGTGTGTGGAATCTTCCCTGTCCTTTAATGCTCCCATTACCCTGGCAGGTAGCATGGAAATCCACACTGAACAGAAGGTGAGGCTCCGAGAAATGAGGAGGTGGCCCAAGGTTCATGGAGACTCTGGAGGGATTTGGGGATTTGCCCCACGGTGACCATGTTATGTCAGCGGGCCCAGGCTGCCTCTGTGGACAGTGCTCACAGGCCCTCTCGGTCTGCTCTGCAGAGGGGACAGATGGCGGGGAGGACGCTGGCAGGACTTGCTCTCCTCGCTCATGCCCACAGGCAAGGGGCCAAGGGAAACAGGAAGCAGGGCTGGGCGTCTCTCTGGGCATGGAGTTAGGGCGAGAGCCACGGCCCCACTGGAGGAGCTGGGGCTGCACAACGCTCTCTTGTCTTCTGCTTTTGGCTGGAGCAGGGATTTCCAGAGCCACCGGGAAGGCCCGTGCCAGGCTTAGGGATGAATGGGCGAGGCCAGCCTCTGCCTTCCACAGATGGAGGGGGCCGCTAGCCCAAGGCACACAGCACGTTGGAGCCAGAGAAGGGGAGCCAGCGCGGGTGTGGATGGCTCTGGTGGGGAATGGGGAAAGGAGGGAGAGGACCTGAAAAGCGAGATTTGAGAAGCCTTTTTGCACACAGGCCTGTAATCCCAATACTTGGGAGGCTGAGACAGGAAGATTGCAGGTTCCAAGCCAGCTTCAGCAACTTAGTGAGACTGTTTCAAAATAAAAAATGAAATGGGACTGGGGGTGTAGGTCCCAGCTACAGAGATTGAAAATCCCTAAGTTCAACCCCCAGTATCACACACGCACAGAAGCCTTTTTGGTTTTTTGTTTTCTTTTGTTTTGTGGTACCGGGGATTGAACCCAGGAGCATTTTACCTCCGAGCTACACCCCTAGCCCTATTTTTATTCTTTATTTTGAAACAGGGTCTCACTAAGTTGCAGAGGGCCTCCCTAAGTAGCTGAGGCTGGCCATGAACCGGGATCCTCCTGTCTCAACCTCCCAAGTACTGGGATTACAAGTGTGTGCCACCATGCCCGGCTGCCTTTTTGGTTTTTAATCTACTTTCTTCCCAGTATGCAGCCCCGAGTCCTTTCAGGTAGGAGAAGATATAGGAAGATGGTGTGTGTGTGGGGGGGTCAGCTTGGTTAGGAAGAAGTGAAATGAAGGGTGAAGGTAGAGGTTTAATATTAGCAATTATGTATCAATAGTGCCAGTCCTGATAGCTGACACTCAGTCTGACTGCATCAAGCTCGTGTGAAGTGGTGTACGGCCTGTTTCTTAGTTAATCTTGGTGGCAACCATGTGAAATGGCCTCTGTTGTTACCCCAGAGCTTGGTGACAGCAGTCTCCTATCCAGTGTCGTCTGAGGTCACAAAGACGCATGTAAAGAAGGAGGAAATGGGCCCAAAGGGAGGGCTCTGAGCAACTGCGCTCGAAGCCTGGCACCCACTGCCCAGCGCTGAGATATTCGTGGTGCAGGAGGTTCACGTTGCTGTGTGCATTCAGTTAACCGTCACATCCGTGGGCGTTTCCCGAGTACATTCAGCCATGATTCTGTGGCCTTGGGGGGAGGGAGTCAGCTGGCATTTCCCTCCAGCCCTTCTAGAACCTTCTCTGCAGTGCTCTCCCGGGAGATGATCTCATTTTGGCTCCTTGAGGTGGAAGTCTGGGTAAAATGCAAACTGTCTACAGACTCTGCTTAACTGACAATTTGAAGCATTTCAAAGTGTGTCTTAAGCCGGGCGTGGTGGCGCACGCTTGTAATCCCAGTACTTGGGAGGCTGAGACAGGAGGATCCGGGTTCACAGCCAGCCTCAGCTACTTGGTGAGGCCCTCTGCAACTTAGTGAGACCCTGTTTCAAAATAAAGAATAAAAAATAGGGCTGGGAGTGTAGCCTGGAGGTAGAATGCCCCTGGGTTCAATCCCCGGTACCACCAAAAAAAACAAAAACAAAAACAAAGTGTGTCTTGATTTGGGCCACTTATTCTTACTTCCATCGCTATAGCCCTAGTCTAAATCATCATCGCAGCTTTGAATCCCGTTTTTCTTTTCCTTGCGGTGCTGGGGATTGAATGCAGGGCCCTGCACTTAGCCATGGAGCTCCACCCCCAGCTCCCCATTTGAAGCATTTCAGAGTTAGTCTGCCTTAGTGAGCGAGACAGAGGAGTTGAATTCAAATCCTGCTCCCCTTACTGGCTGTGTGGCCCCAGTCAGCTCCCTTCTCCTCCCCGATCTTCCATTTCCTCACTAGCAAAGGCGGTAATAACACCATGTCACAGCAGAACTGTGACTGCCCTTGAGGCCTCTGCCTGCCTTCCCCACCGTTCCTGAGCTGGGGCTGACTTTCCTTGCCTGGCTTCTTTGTGGATTCTAAGTTTCCTGAGGGTAGAAAGGGTGTGCGCAGTGGCAGGCAGGCGTGCACACACCCTTGAGGGAACTCGGGGTCTCCAGGGTTGTGGACAGTAGCACACACAGAGCTGAGACTGACTGGTTTCTGGAGTAGGTGCTAAGAAAGGCCTCAGGAAGGGATGTGAACATGAGTAGGGTGTTCCAGGCAGTGCAACCTGCACGCCAGGGAGCCTAGGAGCTTGGAGGGGCTCAGGCGGGAGACAGGAAAGCTGGGGTTGGGGGGGGGGTCTGGAGGAAGTGTGCTGGCATTGAAAAATTGCTCCGGTATTGATTTCTAATAAAATATAAAAGGCAGTCATTCAGGCCGGGGGAGGTGGCGGCAGCTTGGCCAGTTACTTCAGAGCTTCCTTTCCCCTCTCTCTGCCCTTTGTCCTTGTGATTAACACATAATAAGAATGTAAAGACAATTGAAGCCTCTAGCCTTAGAAGCACATAGAGACTTAGGAGCACCATAGAGGCAGTTAAAGCTTCTAGCCTTAAAAATATATATATAAAAGCCCTAAGATCACAGTGACTCTGGCTGGCATTTTAAAACTGTAAAGATAGCAAGGAGCCGGGCGTGGTGGCGCATGCTTGTAATCCCAGTACTTGGGAGGCGGAGACCGGAGGATCCGGGTTCGCGGCCAGCCTCAGCTACTTAGTGAGGCCCTCCCCAACTTCGTGAGACCCGGCTTCAAAATAAAGGATAAAAAAATAGGGCTGGGGGTGTAGCTTGGAGGTTGAATGCCCCTGGGTTCAATCCCCGGTACCACACACACACACAAAAATCCTATATGATTCAATTTACTATTAACTTTTTTAATTTATTTTTTTAATTTGGAAACAGGGTCTCGCTAAGTTGCTGAGACTGGCTTTGAACCTGTGATCCTCCTGTCTCTGCCTCCCAAGTACTGGGATTACAGGTGTGTACCACCACACCTGGCTTATACAACTCAATTTGAGGCAGAACCCAGGGTGTAACTTTGAAAGTACTCTTGGCTAGAGGCCCAGAAATAAGATGAAAGAATAAAACTTCTTCACAGTCCCCCCCCCCCGGCCCCCCTCAGCTGTTAACAAGCAGACAGCTCAGAAGATAAAAGACAGCACAGGCTCCCTCAGATATAAACAAAGCAACTTCCTCCCTAGACAGTTCAGGAGGTATGGCCAAGCACCCCCCCCAACATAAACAAGGCAGAGTCTCCCAGACCATCTTCGAGATAAGACACAAGAGGATATATAGAGAGATAAGATATGGGTTAAGGCTATTCTGCTTTTGTATCTTGCTTACACTAGGTGTAATAAATCTCACGCTTACCCCTCCCTCCCCTCCGCAAGTAGTGACCAAATGTATAAAGAAGCTGTCCTTTCAGTGCTGGGGCTCAGACCCGAAGCTTTGCTTTTTGACTTTCACTAGCGAGTAAAGAAACCTGTTTTCCACTCCGGCCACTGTCTCCTGTCTTCGGGGTCCTGGTTTTCCTGCAACAAATTTATAGGAAGTACAAAATGGGCAAAATTAACCCATGTTAGGAGAACACAGTGTCAGGTTCCTTTTGTGAATGTTGGAGGTGGGTGGTGACTGCAAGGAAAACGAGGGCGCTTCTGAGATGCCAGCATTGCTAAGTCATTTGGCTGGATACTGTTTATGTGAGCGCATTTGTGATAGTTAATCTAAGTTGTCAACTTGACCTGATCATGACACACCCAAGATTATGTGATTTTGGGTGTGTAACAGCAGATTAAAGAGAAAGCCCTGCCCTGAATGTAGGCAGCAGGATTCTGATAGGTGCGGACTTAGATAAAGAGGGAGAAGCCACGTAGAGTGTGTGCGACTCATTCCGAGGAAAGTGCATCTGCTCTCGCCTGAGATCCTCAGCCGCCGGCTCTGCCTTTCTCCGAAGAGCTCGATCTTCTCGGCCTCCTGCTCTTGGAACTGAAACTCCACCATCGTTTCTCCGAAGAAGCTTCCTGATCTTCACGTCTTGGACTGCGACTGAATTAGTGGTTGCTCC
>PVJS01063037.1:0-10583 GCA_004027185.1 Glis glis | reverse complement strand
AGAGAGAGAGAGAGAAAGCTGAGGCTGGCCGTGAACCCGGATCCTCCGGTCTCCGCCTCCCAAAGTACTGGGATTACAAGCGTGCACCACCACGCCCGGCCATATTTTATTTTTTATTTTGAAACAGGGTCTCATTAGGTTGCTGAGGATCTTGCTATGTTGCCAAGGCTGGCTTCAAACCTGAGATCTTCCTGTCTCAGCCTCCCAAGTAGTGCGGTCACAGGTGTGTGCCACCACGCCTGGCTAGTTTCTCTATTCGTCATAAAGACTCTGATGGCTTTGTGTCTCACCATTTGTTTTACGCTGATTTTGGCTGTCTTCCAGCTTTACTTCAATCCCGTAATCCTACCACGAATCATGTGGTTAAAGCAAAACCAACTCTCAAGGGGCTATAGAGGGCGTCCTGTTGGCACAGAGGGACCAGGGCGTTGCTGGTGGTTACCTTTGTAAAATGGCCTCCCGGTGAGAACGTCCCCTCTGTTAGCAAAGCCAGGCCCCCGAGGGCACAGGGTCTCGTACTCCTTGGTACCAGGTTTGGGGCATTCCTCACACTCGGTGCCCCAAGCCGCCCCGACTGCACAGCAGCAGGCATCCATGCGGAACTTTCCAGGCACAGGGTGGACACATTCATCCTCATCCCACTTCAAGTAGCACTGCTCCGTGCGGATATCTACACCCAGAGTGAAATCACAGCGTCAGACCAGGTTGAAACCTTCGTTGAACGTGTGTATACTGAGTGTCCATGCAGCACTACACATGGACACACCCTGGGGGGTGAGACACACAGTCCCCGAGCTCCTGAAATGACTCCATGAGAGTCATTTAAGGGGAGCAAATGTGGGCTCCACGAAACCTTGATGGAGAAAAGATCTCCCAGTGACACGACTCTTTCATGTCATCGCCTATGACCCCTTTTTTGAATTGCTCACATCAGAAAGTGTAAAACACTGTCAATGACAGAGTTTCTCTGTTCACTGAATTGCTTAGCGTGGCTTTTGAGCAGCCCTGTTAGGTCCTCATCCTAAACAGCAAATCATCAGCTGTGGCCTATTTTCCAATTTGGTACAACTATTAAAATTGCTTGACAAAAAAATGTTACTACTTCATTTAAAGTTTTTGCTGGTTTGTTTGTTTCCCTGACAAATTTACCTTGTGCATCATGGTTTTTGCTCTGGATTATGCAAATCTTTCCTATTAAGGGTCCAACAATTTGTTTAAATGTCACACTTTCCCTTCTATTTCAAAGCATATTTGTGCTTAGCTTGTGCTAGCCAGGACAAGAGGACATCAATAAGTAGTCACAGAATAGGGTGAGTCAGTATGGTCTGTAAGTAGCATGTTCATCTGTCACCAACACAGTTGGTGGCCAAACCAGTCAAACACTTGGCTGTTTAAATACAAATATGGATAATGAGTTCAGAAAAGGTGTTCCTTAACTAAATAACATGATTTATTTGATGAGTATTTCTAGACATTAAATCCTATCCTGATCCTGAAAATTGTTTAGCAGAGGGAAAGAGATCCCCAAGGGAAATGTAAACATAATACATTAATATATTTACTACTTTGGTTACTGTCAATACTGATTCTTTGAAGCCATCAAACAAAGGTAACATCAACTTAGCAACTGTCTTTCACCTAGAGTTTCATACATCTCCAAGTATTGCAATTTAAAAGTCCTATTTTTAAAGAAATAATACCTGTGATATATTTTCACTTTGATTTGGTTAGACTGAATGTTAAGTATTCACAGTAGGTAATTTGGCCTTATATGTCTGCATTAATACTAATCAAAAGTCACATTCTCTGCAAGTGTGAAGTGTGACAGTCATCAATTGAGTCATGTTTCCCCAGGGTTCCCAGGGCTGGTCTCAGTTACAGCCAGCTCCATCCAACACTGTCACCAGGGAATTAAAGAACTTCACAAGATGGGAAAGTTTCATGTAAGTACAGGTAGCCTGGGCGCTCTCGCCTGAGACACACCGTTTTTAAGGTCATTGAAGTTAATTTGCTCAAGAAGGCATTCTGGGATACATTGAGAGGTAAAAGATATTTGAATTAGTATGTAAAAAGTTATAATAGCCTGGAGGAGTAATCCTGTGTCTTTGCTATTGAGATTCATATCAATATTTATATCAGGAATCAAAACGGCTAGCACATGGGTCACAGAAGTTCTGTAAATGCTTTGCTCGCCTTGCACAGAAATTACGATGTGAATCTGGATGGACCCCTTTGGATGGTACATGTGCCCTGCAGTTTGTTGCAGTCTCCGCCGCTCCTTATTACCCTTCACTCATTTATGCTTCTTGTCTGGATCCTGTAAGCATCTGAGTTTGGAATTGCCAATTTAGAAGAAATTCTAGCACAGAAATGTATCACTACTTTTGTTCTTAAAATATTTTAAGTTTTCATATGTCAGTGTCTTCTTGAAACTTCCTCACAGTCCCAGACAGAAGGAATCAATAAAGCATAATTCAAGTAGTGACCAAAACATTTAACTTAAGTACAAGGATGAAGAGTCCAATATATTGTTTTAAAATACTACAAAGGCTTTGATTTTGAGTGATGGTATTGGAAACTGATTTTGCTGACTGATAGTTTACAATCAATGATGTATCTTTATAGACTATATCCTAAAGGTAACTTGACTTCATTAGTAATTTGGCCACACTGATACAAATATTTTTTCATTTTCAAAAGATACTTTATTTTTCTAAACACTGAAAGTAGTTTTAAAGTATTTAAAAATTTGAAAAAATTATGTTTATATATTGGATATTATGCTTTCTAAACAATTCCATATGAATTTATACCATGCTTTCTACCCAAATTTAAATATGTTGTCAAAACTAACTTAAAATGAAATCTGTGTTAAATATAGCAACAAAACTGTATGGTACTGTAAATTTGTCTTTCTTACTACTAATTAAAAATTACTTATCTTTAAATACTTTAAAAATTGCTAAATCTAACACTACCACTGCTCAATCTCTGTCTACACTTTTCAATTTAAAATACAAACCTATATAAAGATGTTCTTTAAACTAAAAGTTTACTGTTACATAGCTTGTTGGAAAAATGTTATTTACATACAATATGAAATTAATAGAAATTGATTTTTCCATCATGAAATTCAAGTTCAGTAAAAAATGGCATTGATCAAGAATAAGGCCAAATCACAGTGTTGAAAAAGATTCCTCATTTTGAACTTTAGAAAATAGGGCATTAAGAAAACTTAAACTCTGAAGGCAGGAAGGGAAGGACCAGGCTCTGTCATTATTTTCAAACAGGAACAATTTAATGTTGCCAGTGACTTCCCCACTGTCCAAAGGGTGAGTTTCACTGAACTGGCAAATGCAAACTTTTCCAATGCTAGTCTCCAATTTTTCTCCCGTCTTCAAAATATACAATTTTCTTATTCCACTAACTCACTATGAAAGAGTGAACATGCCTAATGTATCTGATTAAAGAACATGAAACCTGGATAGTGTTATGAGCAGCACAATTGTTTCTATATAAGCAGAAACTATTTTACTTTAAAAAATCACTTTAAAAATATCCTGAAGTGCTTTTCCCCAAAATATCTTATTTGAAGCAAGTTTCCCCAAGTATGGACTTCAGTGGTTTTTGGACTGGCCACTGCCCAAAGGACAGAATACTCATGGCTGGTTTCATGTATAAAATACAGGAAGGCAAGAATCTTACCCAGACACACGCGGCCGGTTCCATCCAATGTAAGACCTTCGGGGCACTCACAGTGAAATGATCCTTTGCTGTTGACACAGCGTCCATTTGGACAAACGCCAGGAAACACCTCACACTCATTAACGTCTGCAGGGAAATGGAGCAGGCAGAGGGATAAAGACATTACAAATAGAAAAAGCAGGTGCAGCCTCACTTCCTGCAGAGCATATTTAATCTGCAATACAATGTGGATTATTACTTGAGTTAAGCAAAAATATTCCACACCCCAGTCACCCGCTCTCCTAGGCACCAGCTGTGAAAACGGCCACAGCCTTGCCCGTCCATAAAACACAACCCAGACGTGCTCTTTTGCCAGCTTTTTTGTGCCTTCAAGGCTGGCGAGGTCCTTATGAAATATACCCAACTGCGTGAGGAGGAGAAATGAGAAACTCCAAACTGTTTCCCAAGAGCCTTATGCTAAAGCATTTGTTGATTACATTGAGTATTTTAACTGAAATTCTCAGGGTTTTTGCAAATGATAAATATCTCCAAAGCTTGACAGTGAATATTAGTTTTACGTGCTGCTCTAAAGATTTACATTATCCAAGAATATACTTACCCTCACAAGTAACGCCTTTAATCCTGGCAAGTCCTCTTGGGCAAGCTGTATCTGTAAGAACAATAGGACAGATTTTTATTTCATTATGAAGGAAAATACAACTGTTTTAAGCTCAAGAAAGAGTATAATGGAATTATAAGTCAAAGGTGGGGTTTTAGAGGCTGAGGACACCAGCTGTGTCACCTCTTTAATTCAGGAAAGCACAGAACTTGCTGTAGTGATTCAACTGGCATTGAGCTATACTGAGATATTCCCTAACATTTCTTTAAGCTACCTAGCACCTAGATTTGAGCCAATTCCCTTCCTTTTCTAAAATATTCAGAAGATCTGCTTTAGTAGAAGGAAAAACCAAATTCCCACTTCAGGAGGTAAACACATTTAGCCAGGAGAGAACCACTCGGGAGGGGAGAATCTGTCTAGTGAGAAGCCCAGCAGCCAGGCCTGGCTCTTACCAAGCTCGCATCGCTCGCAGGGGCTCCCCCAGGCAGCGCCCAGCGTGGCGCAGCACTCGGATTTCAGAGTGGCTCCGTTGATGTTCACCTCGCAGCGGTTGTCCTGGATGTGGAGCCAACACGTCCCTTTCAGGCTGTCTGAAAAGGAACAGGAAAAGTCAGGAAGCTTGTTCCTCTGAAGGAAAGAGAATTCTACTGTGTACAGCAAAGGCATTGGTTATAGTATTCAAAAACATGAGAGGATTAATTTTTTAAAACTTTTAAATAGCATGTCCCTTGAACGCACTTATATGAACATGTATTTAAATATGATATTTTACATGCATGAAAATTTAATGTTGTATTCTATATATCTCACCACATGGTAATTAATACAACTATATCCACTGATATTCTATAGAGGAGGAGTTGTTGTTGCCCCAAATTGTATGCTGGTACTTAGAAACATGGGGCATTACGCTAGTGACAGCATTACTGTGGGGAATATATTCAGAAGATTTATGCTTTATGATAAATGCTTTGATATTTTAAGATTTTATCAAATAAAGTTCCTCAAATAATCTTTTCTCCCCATTCCCCACCAAATAAACCACACACAATTTATGCTCTGTAATAAAGAAGTCAGTATTTCTCCAACTAAAGATAATTATTTGACAAATAGCTTGAAAGAAAAACACTTTAAAAGCAGGGAAGGAAACAAACTGCACCTATAAATCACCATCAGGACATCCTCAGGGCTAATATATGATGTATTTTCATTTTCCTATGCATATATATGCGCATAGGAAATGTATGTAAATATATATGTGTGTAAATATATATATATATATATATATATATAATCCTGGCAAGTGTGTATATATATATTTAACTCTATTTTAAATTAATATATATATTTATTTAACTCTATTTTAAAAAGTAATACATGCTTATGGTAGATTACTTGAGGAAAGAGGAGTATAAAAAAGATATAAAATCACCTGTAATCTGACCATCTAGATATAATCCCTTCTGACTTTTCAAACTATGTCTCCACATCAAATTTAAGTTCCTCTTTTTGCATAGCAGAGTAAAATACCCTTTATTTTTAAATTTTACTCCATGTGCATTAAAGGGAATAATGAGCAGTTAGTAAATCTTTTGGTGGCATAACAGTATCTTTACAAAAGAATTAAAATCAGAATACTACGGCAATACAAGCGTATCCATGTTTATAGCAGCACAACTCACGATAGACAAATTATGTTACCAACCCAGGTGTCCTTCAACAGATGAATGGATAAAGAAAATATAGTATATATCCATATTGGAATTTTACTCAGCCATAAAGAAGAACAAAATTATGTCATTTGCAGGATAATGGGTGGAATTGGAGACTATTATACTAATTGAGATCAGCCAGTCTCAGAAAGTCAAGGGTTGTATATTTTCTCTCATACGTGAGAGCTAGAGACAAACTAGGAAACCTAAGGGACTTTAAATAATGTGGAGAGAGACCAGTAGAATAATGGAAGAGGACTGGGGGAGGGAGTTGGAGAGGGGAAAAGGAAGACTGAGGAAGGAAACAGTTCAAATAATACTATGGCAATAGAAGAAGGTTTTACTACTAATTTCACTACATGTACTGGGAGGGAGGGGCAGGGAGTGGGGCGGGATATGAAGGAAATATACCAAGAGCTGTGTGCATGTATGTTTATATCACACTGAATCTCGCTATGATGTGTAATTGCAATGCACTAATAAAATTATTAAAAATGTATAGAGGGCTAAAGGCAGAGCAGGTTTATAATAAAATATATTTGTTTAAAAAACATAATAGTTTTTCAAATGAACAAATAATAAATGACTGTTACTGGTTTTGAAGCAGTTGGATCAGGAATCCAATCAAAGTTGATAAGGCAAATACTAATGGGTTATACACATCATATATGGAATTTTCATTGTAGAACCGTGGTTCTTGGCTAAGCATGCATTTTTTTTTTTTTTGCGGTACCGGGGATTGAACACAGGGGCGTTCTACCTCCGTGCTACACCCCTGGCCCTATTTTTTATACTTTACTTTGAAACCGGGTCTCACGAAGTTGCGGAGGGCCTCACTAAGTAGCTGAGACTGGCCGTGAACCCGGATCCTCCGGTCTCAGCCTCCCAAGTACTGGGATTACAAGCGTGCGACACCACGCCCGGGTAAGCATGCATATTACTGAGGCTCTTGGTATAATGCAGATATATAGGTCTCCAGGCATGCTGCTCAGAAACCTGCATTGTAACAAGCTCCTAGGGTGACTCTCATGCAGGGGGTGTGGAAAACACAATTTAACACAACCTTAGTAGCATATTGTGGCACCCAGACTTGGAGAACAACAAAGGGCATTTCTACGGCATTCACTTTAAAACTCATTTCATAATACATGCAGATAAAGTTTTACTTCTACATTCAACAATTAAAAAAAGCCCCCACAAACCCAGAAAGGGAATTGTGGTGGAAGTGGCAGGCCTCAGATGGGAGAATTAATTTTTGATTCCATATGACACACAGCAGCAAGGAAGAGGAAGTTGACGCAGCCCAAGCCCACCAGGACAGAGGGTAAGACCACTCTCTTCTTGGCTGGATACAAAAGGTTCTGGGGCAAGGCTGTGGAAAGAGCTGGAGAGTCACTTTCCTTTGTTCTCCCTGGATGGAATGTTCACTTTGTTCACTCAATACGAGTATAAAGGTTGCTCACCAATGTTTGTGTCAGGTCTCAAACTACAGGCTCTTTATAGGCTCACACTGTAGATTATGGAACACAAAAGACACTGAGGATTTTGTACGACTACTGTGAACTGAAATGGTCTTTTATTGCCCCAAACTAGTTATTGAGTTATCTTGGCGGTGATCATTTTAAGTAAGCTAACCTTTAGTAGGAACTGCCAACATCGATTCAGGTAGTAACGGGCATTATCCTAAAGGCTTTCCATTTATTTGTTTTTTCTTTTTTTATTAAGTAAAACTATGGAATGCTTCATGAATTTGTGTATCATCCTTGCACAAGGGCCATGCTAATCTCTGTATTGTTCCAATTCTAGTATATGTGCTGCCGAAGCAAGAACTATTTATTTTCTCTTCGAAACAGCTCCATGAGGTATGTACAATTTGCCGGTCAGAAAACAGAGGCACACTGGGGTCAACTTGCTTACCCAAGGTCACTCAGCTGGCATCATGTCAGCATCAAAATTCAGAAATACAAAGTCTGATCTCAGAGCTTCATGCCAACGCCATGCTTGCTTCTTTAGGTTGGTACTGCACCAATGCTTAACAGTTAAAGACCTACTGATAGTCCCCCTCATCTCATTCTTTCTTTCTCTCTCTCTCACTAAGTAGAGAGAGAGAGAGAGAGAGAAAGAGAGAGAGAGGGAGAGAGGGGGGGAGTGCTGAGGCTGGCCGCGAACCCGGATCCTCCGGTCTCCGCCTCCCAACATACTGGGATTACAAGTGTGTGCCACCACGCCCGGCTCTCTCTTTTTTTTTTTTTTTTTGCGGTACTGGGGATTGAACCCAGGGGTATTCTACCTCTGCGCTAAATCCCCACCCCTATTTTTATTCTTTATTTTGAAACAGGGTCTCACTAAGTTGCGAAGGGCCTCACTAAGTAGCTGAGGCTGGCTGCGAAAGAAAATATAGACATGGATACATGGTCAGGTGTTAGTTAAGAACACTGAAAAAAAATAAACCAGGTTAAGGAGCTCGAGGGTATAAAGGGGAGAGAGACTGTTATTTTTTATTTATTTATTTTTTTTGCGGTACCGGGGATTGAACACAGGGGTGTTCTACCTCCGCGCTACACCCCCGGCCCTATTTTTTATACTTTATTTTGAAACTGGGTCTCACAAAGTTGCGGAGGGCCTCACTAAATAGAGAGAGAGAGAGAGAGAGAGAGAGAGAGAGAGAGAGAGAAAGAGAGCTGAGGCTGGCTGAGAACCCGGATCCTCTGGTCTCCGCCTCCCAAAGTACTGGGATTACAAGCGTGTGCCACCACGCCCGGCTTGAGAGACCGTTATTTTATCCAGGATGGTCAGAGAAGTCCTGATGTCCACTGTGGCATATGAATAGAAACCTAAAGAGAGCACACGTGGGAACCTGGCTGAGAAGCGTTCCAACTGCAGAGATGGAGTTCAGCGGACTTCAGGTGGGCGATGCTGATGTGTATGAGCAGAGGCAGGCCAGTCTGGCTCAGTGGACGGGGCGGGAGACAGAGCAGTGGGAAATAAAGACCCAGGGGGAGCAGGATCATGAGGGTAACTCAGACTTTGACAAGGACCGGAGCTTTTGCTTTGAGTGAGCAGTGAAGCCAAGGTTTTTATAGCCGGGCTTTCCAGACATGGAATGACATTTGCTGACTTATTTATTTATTTATATTTTTTGCGGTACCGGGGATTGAACCCAGGGGCGTTCTACCTCTGAGCTACACCCCCTGGCCCTATTTTTTATCCTTTATTTTGAAACCGGGTCTCACGAAGTTGCGGAAGGCCTCACTAAGTAGCTGAGGCTAGCCAAGAACCTGGATCCTCCGGTCTCCGCCTCCCAAGTACAGGGATTACAAGCGTGGCCACCACGCCCGGCTATGACTTATGTTTTAAAAGGATGACCTGGTGGCCATGTGGAAAATAGACTGCAGGGTTGCAAGTATGGGAAAAAAAGATAAGATAGAGGCTACAGTGATAATCAAGAGAAATACTGGTGACTTGGATTGGGGTCGTTGGTGGTACAAGGTTGAAAGATGGATACACTTCAAGTACGATCAATAGGTTTTGCTGATAGATTTGATGTATAGTTTGAGAAGAAGACACCAAGGATGATGTCAAGGATTTGGGGTGTAGCAGTCGGAAGAATGGAGTTGCCATTTGCCAAGGTGGAGATGTTTCTAGGAAACATCTAGGGTTCTAGCCAGGGGATAGGAGTTTGGTCATGTTTGAGATCCAAGTGGAGACAACTGTAGACAGGAGGAAATATAAGTCTGGAATTAGTGGAGAGGTTGAGGGTGGAGTGATAAACTTGAGAGACAATGTAGAGGCCATCTCAGGATGAGTACACAAACAGAAGCAAAGAGGTTGACCAGTCAGGCTGGAGAGCAGGAGGGTAAGGAAGACTTAGCAAAGGAAAAGGGGAAAATGGGCCAAAAAAGTGAAAGGATAAGAAGATAGTTGTGCTGGGGAGGCGAAAAATGAAACACTTCTTGAGAAGGAGTGAGCGATGGATTGCCAAACACTGCTAGTAGTCCCATATGAGGAATGACAATGGACTATTGGATTTGGCAGCAGGAAATTCACTACACTTGTACAATACATGCAAGCTGAGGATGGAGCACAGGCCCAAGCCAAAGATGAAGGAAACCAGTGTGGATTACACAGAGCCACTAAACCAGAGCGGTGTAACACAGGAAGGATAAATCAAATTGCTGTTCCACTGTATTTAATGATATCGCCAGAATACAACAGTCTTTCTAAGTACTTTAGAGAATAATTTAAGGTTAATTTATATTTAGGAAGTTTGAAGTATAGATTCAAAATCCTCAGATATTCCTAGTATCCAAGTAATTCATATATGACCTAACAACTTTTTTTTTTAACTTTCTGTTCATTTATTTTATTTTTTTATGTTTTTATTGGTGCATTGTAGTCTCACATCACAATGAGTATCAGTTTGGTGTACATACATGCACACAGCTCTTGGTGTCCCTCCCCCCCACCTCCCCCCCACATGTAGCACTGAGAATGATGTTGGTATAATCTCATATATACACATTGTTTATGACAGTAATTCCATAGATTCACTTCTTTCTTGCCCTTCC
>PVJS01063036.1:0-10583 GCA_004027185.1 Glis glis | reverse complement strand
TTAGGGAGGCCCTCCGCAACTTCATGAGACCCGGTTTCAAAATAAAGTATAAAAAATAGGGCGGGGGGTGTAGCGCGGAGGTAGAACACCCCTGGGTTCAATCCCCAGTACCGCAAAAAAAAAAAAAAAGATACTGAAGGTAAATAATCTCTAAAGGGCAAAAGTACGTTTGTTATAGACTATTGAAAAGCACCTGTAAATCATTTGAGTTTTAATGATGTCCATATTTTTAATGGATAATAAAGTTTTAAACTTTTTTTTTTTGGTACTGGGTATTGAACCCAGGGGCATTCTACCTCTGAGCTACACCCCCAGCCCTGTTTTTATTCTTTATTTTGAAACAGGGTCTCACTAAGTTGTGGAGGGCCTCACTAAGTAGCTGAGGCTGGCCACGAACCCGGATCCTCCAGTCTCAGCCTCCCAAGTACTGGGATTACAAGCATGTGCCACCGTGCCCAGCTAAATTTTAATGATGCTGTGTTTGAATTAAAACTGTTTTCTTTTCTGTAGATGTCTCCCTGACTGTACCATGTGACTCTCAGCTATGTCAAGGGTCATGTGACTCAGTCTGTGAAATGAAATGACTGGTTTGGAGTTCTAATTTCATTCCAAGAAGGAAGGATGATGGAGTTCATGGGGGAGGGGTTGTGTTTTGAAGTTAAATTTAAGTTTAGTATAAATTTTGAATAGTTTTTTCCCTCACTCTTTGCATTACAAAGTAGCAGCTAAACTGTTGCTTCCACACTGTGTAGTTAAACTTGAAGTTGTGGGGTGGGGAAGTAGGCCATGTTGTACTTCTAGCAGGATGTGCCTATCATCACTGAAGGACCATGCAGAGCAGCGGTGGAATTTGATGGGGTTAATGATATCTTTTTCAACTCCTTAAGCGTGATTGTGAGCGTATTTCCAGTACAGGTGAGCTTGCTAAGTGCTAGCTCCGAGAAGCTGGATGCCCTCCTGGATAGTTACTCTCTCAGACCTGGGTTCATGGAGGCAGAAACAGAAAGTCTCAGATAAAACTGATGTTGCACTAAGCCCGCGATTAGCCAGAGAGACCTTTGGCTATCTGATTTATGTCTTCTAACCAGCTTAGAGTTATTCTTTGAATGTTGTCGAAGCGAAAATACATGAAGATAGATTAAATTTTAGCCTGGTTCCTTGGGCTTATGTCGAATGCTTGTTATTCTTATGGGAAATTTTAGAACAAAACAAATATTCATTCACTACTCTCAAATTTTCTCATTCACAGAATGTGGGGAAACTATGTCGTCCCAAATATCAAAGTTGAAAGTCATTGCCTGCATTAGAATAGTTTGGTTCTGTTGGGTTTTAGTAGGTTGCTGTCGGAATAGTTCTTTCTTTGGAATATAATATAGACTTTGTCAGAGTGAAGCATATTTTAGGGAATATGGAGTAGTCTTCGTTAGAATCTGGCGATGGAGTAATTCATCCACCAAATGAGCAGCCTTTTGTGTTAGGAGTGTGGGTAGTGATATTTTTGTAATAGCACGAAGGCTTTGTAAACATGGTTTGAGACTGGTTTTCTCTTTTTAAAAATGAGTCCAAGAAAGTTAGAGCTTTGTGACTAGCCCCAGAGAATCTAGAAAGTTGTGTTCACACTTAGCCTATTTTAGGTTATGGAATATGTTTACATGACTGAGGATAATGATGAAAAATTTGTTCAAAAATGCAAAAACATATATGTGTGGGACACTAGATTATCTGGTTTATTAAATCTACCAGGATTACAGTATTGTAACTTTGAATTGGGTATTTAAGGCTGATTTTTGGAACAATTTAATGTGTTTCTGGACTTAATGTGCTTTTTTTTTTTAAAATAACAGTTCTGGATAATCTACATTAGGAAATGAGAAATTTTTTTTTCCTCTTGGGCATTGGCCAGATCTGTACAAAGCATGAAACATCTGCAGATGTCTGTTTAAATCATTTTCTTTAGGCTTTATAATAGAATGTTTTAACCATCAGCACTTGTATGCTACATACTCTGTGAAAGCTGGTCCTGAATTTTATAGCACTTGCCAGGTGTTTTCCCTTTGAGAGTGCTATTTATGACAAAGGGTATTGGCAAGTATAGAAAATGATGTTTAATTTCAATACAGAGCTCTATGTTGAATTTGACAAAACACAAAAGTCCCAGAGATTCCTTAAAATTTCAGAGGTCTATTTTTTTCCCCCACAGGGTCATTTTGGGATCGTGAGAACAGACTTAAAAAGAAGTGTTTTCTGAGCTTGAGCCCTTTGGATTAAAAAAAAAAACAACCCTTTGTATCTCTTTCTGATGATATGTGTGGTCATTTAGAATGCTTCTGTGAAGGAAGTTGTAGTGGTAGGTTCTGGAATGTGGAGGGTGATGGGGATTCTGAGGATACAGGGCTTGGGAACTTTTAAAAATGAGGTTTTCCTTTGTGCATTCATATTTAATCATGGTTTCCAGGATAAAGCATGCTGAAGATTAGCTGGGGAAAAAAATGGGATGAAAGTCAAACTATGAGGTTGAATTGTTTTAATATGGGATTTAGTTCCCAAATGTTGATAAGGGATTAAGTTCTGAAAATGTAGTATTTTCCTACAATGTAAGCTAGTTATCCTTGGGGTGCTTAGATATCCTACATTGACCTAACAATCACAGGCCCATCATAGGCACTCAATAAGTATTTGTCAAATTAGTAGACGGTGGTAGTTTTATTTGGTATATATAGTTTTTGTCTGGTTTAGTGAAGTCTATTTCTGTAAATATTGCCACAGAATGCGATGTGGCTGGGGCTAATAAGGAGCCTCGCCGTCGCACTGAGTTAGACTTCGGTTATTTCAGTAGCATTGTGCAAGCACAATATTTCTTTTCTTCTTTAGGAGTCAGTTCAGGAACAGTTATTCATCGCCGGGCGTGGTGGCACACGCTTGTAATCCCAGTACTTTGGGAGGTGGAGACCGGAGGATCCGGGTTCGCGGCCAGCCTCAGCTCTCTCTCTCTCTCTCCCTTTCTCTCCCTGTCTCTCTCTCTCTTTCTCTCTCTCTCTCCTTAGTGAGGCCCTCCGCAACTTCGTGAGACCCGGTCGGTTTCAAAATAAAGCACAAAAAATAGGGCCGGGGGCGTAGCGCGGAGGTAGAACGCCCCTGCGTTCAATCCCTGGTACCGAAAAAAAAAAAAAGAAGAGGAACAGTTATTCAACATGGAAAGATGCTAAATTCTGCGTAAATGAAGCTTCTAGGTGATTTAGATCAAACACGGACTTTTTTTTCTCATGAATTTCTTCCACTTTCCTTATTAATATATAGCTTAAATACTATTACTCAAAATTCCAGATAGAGCCAGGCGTGGTGGTGCATGATCCCAGTACTTGGGAGGCTGGGACAGGAGGATCGCAGGTTCAGGGCCAGCCTCAGCTACTTAGTGAGGTCCTCCGCAACTTAGTGAGACCCTGTTTCCAAATAAAGAATAAAAAAAAAAATAGGGCTGGGGGTGTAGCTCGGAGGTAGAATGCCCCTGGGTTCCATCCCCAGTACCTCACATACACACACACAAAAATTCCAGATAGAATTCTTTTTTTGGTAAAGTTGACAAAATTATACTGAGGTTTCTTGGGAAGAATAAGCAAAAACTCACATGTTCATGTTAACACCGCATACATGTTTGTGGTTCAACATAGTAGACTCTTCCAGTTTTGCCATTACAAAATTTGTGGGCCATTACTGTGTGTGTGTGTGTGTGTGTTACTGGGGATTGAACCCAGGGGCATTCTATCTCTGACCTACACCCCCAGCCCTATTTTTATTTCTTTATTTTGAAACAGGGTTTCACTAAGTTGCAGAGGGCCTCACTAAATTGCTGAGGCTGGCCAGGACTGGGATTACAAGTATGCACCACCACGCCTGGTGGCATTACTTTTTTAAAGCATTACTTTTATGATGTATAACTACATTGTACCAAAAAAATCTAAAAAAGAATAAGAAAAATAAAAGGTTATATTTTACATAAAAAAAGAAAGTACTAGCCGGGCTTGGTGGCACACGCTTGTAATCCCAGTAATTGGGAGGCTGAGACCGGAGGATCCAGGTTTGTGGCCAGCCTCAGCTACTTAGTGAGACCCTCCACAACTTAGTGAGACCCTGTTTCCAAATAAAGAATAAAAAACAGGGCTGGGGGTGGAGTTCGGAGGTAGAATGCCCCTGGGTCCAATCCCGGGTACCGCAAAAACAAACAAAAAAAAAGAAAGTGCCCATTCATCTTTGATGTCTTAAGTGCCACCTTTGTTGGCCATAAAATGACTAAAGAAATGATTCGATGCTTTCCAAAGGCTCTAGAAAATAGAAAAATACATTCTGGATCTAATCTTTCTTCCTGTCTTAGTCATTTAAGTGAAATGTCGGAAGATGGCGGTTTGGGCTGAAAGGCCTCTGTGCCTTTGGAAGCTGAATGCTCTGAAGGGAAGTGAGTGTTTAGGATTCTTGTCAGGCGCTCTAGCTATTGGACTCCTTTAGTTGCAAACAACAGAAAGTTACTCTGACAAACCTAAGAAAGGAAAATATTGAGACAGGAGGATCGCAGGTTCAAGGCCAGCCTCAGCAACTTAGCAAGACCCTGTTTCAAAATAGAAAAGGTTGGGGGTTTAGCTCAAAGGTAAAAATCCCTTAGGTTCAACCCCTAGTACCACCACCACACCCCAGAAGACGGGGAATTATTGAAAGACTGTGGCATAGATCAAGGGAAAACATTCTGCAGATGTTGGGAAGAGGAGAGACACATCGGCCTCTTTCGGCTCTTTCTTGAGATGCGTCTGCCCCAGCTGTGTTCACGCTCGTGTCATTGGCTTTGGATTCCCATATCTGGAGCAGAGAAGTCTGTCTGGCCTAATTTGGGCATGTGCTCTTTCTTCTCTGGCTTGTGGAAGTCAGGGCTCCTGTATTCAGTCTCACCAAGGAGAAAAGGGGAATGGGTTAGGATAAAACAATATATGTCCACTCTAAGGGCTTCACCTAATTACAGGTTGTTCCTTTAATAAAAACAAGTGTCTGGGGGTATAGCTCAGTGGTGGAATGTGTAGCATGCCTGAGGGCCTGGGCTCAATCCGTAGCAGCACGCGCGGGGGTGCGCACGCGCACACACACACACACACACACACACACAACATAATTCAAGTCTCATTGGTCTTAGAAACTAGTACCCAAGAGGATGTGCCCAAAGAACTTGTAGCTTTTTTTTTTTTTTTTTTTGCGGTACCGGGGATTGAACCTGGGGCGTTCTACCTCCAGGCTACACCCCCAGCCCTATTTTTTATTCTTTATTTTGAAACAGGGTCTCGCTAAGTTGTGGAGGGCCACACAAAGTAGCTGAGGCTGGCCGTGAACCCTGGTCCTCCTGTCTCAGCCTCTCAAGTACTGGGATGACAAGCGTGCGCCACCACGCCTGGCTCATCATGTAGCTTTTTAATAGTGTTAGAGACGCCAGGCTCAATCCCCAGTAACACACACACACACACACACACACACGCGTTAGAGAGACAGAGAGATGGGGTGGGGGGAGGAGGAGGAGGTCTTTTTAGAAAAAGGAGGTCTTTTTTTGGTCTTGTAGAAACCACTGCTGCATGCTGGCCGCAAATGGCCAGGGGTGACTGTTCCATAAATGTAGAGAGCTAATCGAGGACGATGGCTGACGCTTGCGGGATTAAGGGGGGTCATGATAATGGAGGCTTTGTTAGCAGTGGAATCTGGGCTAAAGTTTCTCTGAGGCCAGGCTCGGGATCACAGAATCCTAAATGTTAGAGCTGAAGAGGCTGTAGAGAACTACCCAGTTCTCTTTCATTAGAAATAATAGCAGTTGGCACTGAAGTTAGGATTTTGCGGTGTTCTCTCTGCCCAGGAAGAAGGATCCCTCGCTTAGCTAACCCTGATCATTGTCATAAACTACGAAAGAACAGGAAGTTCCAAGTGGCAGGCTAGCACAGACCCATCCAGCCTTCCCAGAATCTCTGGGGACCTGGCTTTGGGCCACTCACCACCCCAACCGCTGCTGTGGAGTCTGGGGTATGGAGGAGTCACGGGCTGAATCATTCTCTATCTGAATGTACAGGATTTGCCAGGATTACAGAGATCTCTGGAATATGAGCAAGCCTGACATTGCTCCTCCTCTGTACAGAGGGTTTTGAACAATAGCGACAGACATTTGTGTGTGTTTCATGATTTACAAACCAACCAACCTCTTCTCCTACACTATTTCGTTTCATCCCTGTAACTTTTATAGAGAAGCGTGGCTATCACCATCATCCTCTTTTTACTTTTTTCTTTTATTGGTGCATTATAGTCTCACATCGTAATGTAGTTCATAGTGATGGTGACACACATGCGCACAGCACTTGGCGGGCTTTCCCCGGCTTCCTCCCCGCTACCCCCTTCCCCACACAGGGTACTGAGGTTGACACTGGTATTCTCACATATGTACATAATGTCAGTGGAAGTGATTCCTTCATTGATCCTCCCCTGCCCTTTCCCCTAGGCTACCTCCCTGGCTCCACTGGAGTTTCTCCTCCATTATCTGAAGTCCCTCTGGCATCCTGATTACTCCCTAGCTTCCGCATATTAGAGAAAAGATATGACCCTTCACTTTCTGTGACTGGCTAATCTCAATTAACATAATGTTCTTCAGGCCCATCCATTTTCCTGCAAATGACATAATTTTGTTCTTCATTGCCGAGTAGAGTTCCATTGTGCGTATATCCCACGGTTTTGCAATCCATTCACCTGTGGATGGACACCTCGGTGGGTTCCATAGTTTGGCTCTTGCAGCATCCTCTTTTTAGATGAGCAGTGGAGACTGGGAGAACACTTGCCTCGTCACATAGCTGGTTAGCAGAGTGGCGGAGCTGAGACTGAGACTTGGGTCCTGGCATTTCAAATCCCACGCCTCGCTGCGGCATTGAACTGCCTCTGGGAAATCCATTCTGTGGTGGGGAAAACTCTTTGATCTGCTTATTCTGAAGCCAAGGGAATTGCCAGGTGTTTGTTACAAAGTCTTACCTGTGTGGCTGCTGAGGTGAGGACAGGAGAGGTGGCAGAGGATGACAGGTCCTGGTAGGATCAGGTAGTATTGAGATCCTGTGGGAGAGCTAAGAGCTCTTGCTGCTCATTTCCTGCGCGTTTACTTGACGCTTCATGCCCTTCCTTATTCTTTGGGATGAGCCAACCCATGGCCCTGCTTTGTGCCTCTAGAGTCTACACCCTGATTCCCAGGGACCTGCCACCTGCAACTGAGTTCTTAGCATGGAGTCCTTTGGTTACCCTTGCTGGAGAACAGCCTTTCTCTAAGAAGTATGTCTTCCTTTATTCTTGAGGTAGGCACTTACACCGATGGGGTGATAAAATGCAAGAGATTCCTAATGGCTCGCCATTAGCGCTAGAGAACATTGTTTATTTATTACGATCGATTATTTTGCCAAGTGTTTTGTGTAAAAAGCTTCTTTGTTTCTGGGCGCCTCAGGATCATTTGTCACTCACATCGCTCCACATCATGGCAGCTGAGACGGGTGCGGTGGCTGGTAAAACCCAGAGCCCAGTTGGCAGCCAGCCTGACCAGACACACCCAGTGCACGATCCCCGGAGCTGCCGGGCACTCTGGTAACTCTGGTAAAGGAGCTGAGTGGTTTAGACGAGGAACACACACCCTGGTGTTGGGTAGCTCCTGTGTAGACAGAGAGGGGCAGCAGCGGCACCAAGACCTGGAAGCTGGAAATGTGGACTCTTGGGCTCTACCCAGACCTGCTGAATCTGAATCTGCAATTCAGTGAGATCCTGGGAAGGGGGGTCTTGCAGATTGAAGTTTGAGAAGTACTGGCATAGTGCACAGTGGCTGTGAGCATCCATCTCTTTAGTCTTTCTGTGTGTGTGTGTGTGTGTGTGTGTGTTAATGGAGATTGAATCCAGGGGTGTTCTACTACTGAGCTGCACCCCAGCCCTATTTTACTTTTTATTTTGAAACAGGGTCTCACTAAGTTGTGGAGGGTCTCGCTAAATTGCTGAGGCTGGCCTCAAACCTGCGATCCCAAGTTCTGGGATCCCAAGACCACCATGCCTGGCCTCCTTAATCTTTCTTAATAACATAATGAAGATTTGTTCAGTTACTGCCCTGTCACCCTCAGCCAGCCATGGGAATGTATCCTTTCCTCTGGTTTTCCCTTGGCGACTCTCGATGTTCCTGGGCTGGTCATATGATCTAGGTCAGCTTAGCTATAAGGAAAGATTTATATTTTTATTTTGGAGAGCATTTTTTTCTCGCATCCAGCAGCAGAGAACAAAAAATGAAGCATAGATGTTCCCTTATTTGCACTGGCAGCCATCTTGTGGCCATGAGGGCGTCAGTCTTGAGATGAATCTGACACTGAAACGAATCAGAGGAGAAAGACAGAAAGAACCTGGATTCTTGATTGTGGCATAGAGTTGCTGATCATAGGCTATATGCTTGGATCTCTCCCTATCTCTGATCTCACGGTGTGCTAATAAATTTTCTCCTGGTTTATCCCAGGTTGACTTTGTTTTCTTCTTACTTACTTGCAGCCGAAAGCATTCTACACGGACATGGCTGCTCTGCACGAGGTGTTGAGTGTGATGATCCTCCTGTAAACGATGTGCCTTTCCCGTTGCTCTTCGGTTTTTCTCCTAGTCTTGTGAAATTGATCATTGAATTGTTCAGATGAAGGCTGACATAGAATCATCCCAGTTTGATTCTCCTTTCTAATATTATCCCTTTTTTTATTGTAGTAAATATAAATAACATAAAACGTACCATTTTAACCATATGTAAGTATACAATTCAGTGGCATTAAGTTCACATTCACAATGTCTTTCAACCATGATTACTGTCTGTTTCAAGAACTTTTTCATCTTCCCAAACACAGATTCAGTACCCATTAGACCCTAACTCCACATTCTCTCTTTCTCCCGGCCCCTGGTAACCTCTGTTCTGGTTTCTGCCTCTGGGAATTTGCCTCCTCTAGGTACCTCATGTAAGTAAAATCATGTTTGAGTTGCTGGTGACAGGGCTCGCTCCTCCTCTGAGAAGCCTTCCCTATGTCAGAAATAAATTTCCATGGCGTCATAAGAAAAGACACATATTTGGAAGCAGATCGGCAAGGTGAATTGTACTTTTTGCAAAAAGGGATCCTGCCACCAGTAAGTCAGGTATGCAGGAACAGCATGGCGGAAAACTGCTGGGCATTTTATTTTCAGCGGGGGGGGGGGGGGTCTGTGCTGTGCTCCTATTGGTGGGAACACAGCCTCACAATCTTTATGCCATTGGCTGAAGGGGATGCTGGGGGAGGGGTTGGCACTCACAATTTCCAGGAAATGCTCTTTACAAAAATACAAGCGCACACAAGGTTACACAATGGCAGTTTTACAAAATGGAGCCCAAGTCAAGCTATTACTTTGATAGAAAAGACCTAATTATATTCTCACACCTAGCAACTCTGTCAAAAGTCACCACACCCCCTTGTCCCAACACTCCTGGTGGCCCTTTCCTGCTTACTTTTCTCCTGATATTTATCTTCTAACACACATACACACAGGATGGATGGGTGAATGGATTCGAATTCCTTTGTCAACTGTCTCTCCCTACTACAAGCGCCACCAAAGCAAGGATTTTTCTGTTGTGTTCATTGTATCCACAATAGCTGCAAGAATGCCCGTTAGGGCACTCAGTCAATATTTGTCAAATTAATAAAAACCCCTTAATCAGTGTTCCGGCCAGTAATATATTTCGAGTAGAACTAAATCTGTGCTTTCTGTGTGTATGTCTGTGCTTTGAGAAATGACCTTTGGTTTTGCCACACTGTAGCTCAAAGTCTGGTTGAGGTTCCAGTTGGAAACCAGCTTGATCCCCTGCCTTTGCTAATAAACCTAGTAGCTAGTGAAAAACTCAGCTTTATTTGTCATTTGACTGCAAAGCGCAAACTCAAGTACACCCCTCCCGCCCAGTGGTGTTGGCATCTGTCACTCACCTTCATTGGAATCTCTCACTGGCGGGTGTTTTGTTTCTAACTAATGCAAATTGAGGGGCGTGGCTTGAGTGAAGTGTGCTAACGGGCCTGATGTTACTCTAAAAACTTAGGCAGTAAAAGATCTTAGAGGCGCCTTCAGTAGTCCCTCTCATCTTTTGCTTAAGATCTCCTTATCATCTCCCTGCAAGCCCCAGCCCTTGGCTTCTCCCTGGGGAAAGGCACCACTGTTCTTAGTGTCTAAGATGGCCACCACTTGAGAGAGCATGGGAAAGATCAACAGAATAGAAGAGTTCCACACTTCCTCAGCTTGTTTATTTATTTATTTATTTATTCGTTTATTTGCAGTACTAGGGATTGAACCCAGGGGCGTTCTACCTCCGAGCTACCCCACCAGCCCTATTTTTTATTCTTTATTTTGAAACAGACTCTCACTAAGTTGCGGAGGGCCTCACTAAGTAGCCAAGGCTGGCCGCGAACCTGTGATCCTCCTGTCTCAGCCTCCCAAGTACTAGAATTACAAGCGTGCGCCACCACGCCTGGCACTTCTTCATCTTTTTTTTTTTTTTTTTTTGCGGT
>PVJS01063035.1:0-10583 GCA_004027185.1 Glis glis | reverse complement strand
ACCAGGGATTGAACCCAGGGGCGTTCTACCTCCGCGCTACACCCCCGGCCCTATTTTTTTATACTTTATTTTGAAACCATGTCTCACGAAGTTGCGGAGGTCCTCACTAAGTAGAGAAAGAAAGAGAGAGAGAGAGAGAGAGACAGGGAGAGAGAGAGAGCGAGCTGAGGCTGGCCACGAACCCAGATCCTCCGGTCTCTGCTTCCCAAAGTACTGGGATTACAAGCGTGCGCCACCACGCCCAGCTGTGGCACTATTTTAAATGCTTTAACCTACACTATCATTTAATCACAAATAGTTACAGCCCTAATAAATTCTTTCAAGTTGCTCAAAATACAGAAAAGGCCATATTCATATCTCAAATAACTTTTATTAGCATTTTACTGATGAAGAAATAGGGCATTTTACCAGAAGAAATCAATGTAAGTTTCAAACAAATAGATCCGAAAAGTGGTTTTCACTTGAAGATAAGACTGCGTACACTGTGGTACAATCAATCCTGCTCATTTCCACCCTCTTAAATATAATAACTGTGTTATTGCCTGAGCAGGGCCAGCCAGGACACTGGAAGGATACACTGCTTGGGGTTGGAAGCTTGTGATGCTAAGACGAGGTTAGGAATTCAACAAGAAGGAGCCAAAACCCAGTAAGGAAATGGAGAGTCCAAACCATTGGTCTTGAAAAGCCGACAATCCTAGCTGAATAATAATAGAACCACAGCCCAGAGCCAGGCTGAGGATGAGGGCTGACCCAGAAGCAAAGAGGTGCACGGATGGAGTAGGAGCAGGCCGACGTCTCGGGAAGTAGGAATGAGCCACCCCAGGCCGACCTGGCCAGAGCGGGGGGCGGGCTTCCAGAACCCCAGAGCCCGTGTAGTTCCTTGCAAATGGCACCCACGGTGTCTCAACTTCTCTCTTCAGGCTCCTATTTTTCTCTGCCTTGCAAACTAGTGCAGAGAGGAGCTTCTCCTTGGTCTTGGTGCAATGACCATGTGACTACAGGAACGAGAGAGGCTGGCGACATGGTGGTGGTGACATGATCGAGGTTCACAGGCAAGAGTGGGTTTGGAGAGTCCGATTTCTCCTCTGCGTGCCAACCAATGTTCTCCGCACTTTTCTTAGGTGCCGCGCCGTATTTAACCAAATTAGTGGTGTGCATCCAGAGGTGTGGCCAGGTATTTTCTGATATCCTGAGAGATTTCTGGAAATCACGCACGAGTCTTCACACACAGTTAGTGAAGGGAAGGACCAAGTGAGTTGTGGTAACACTTAGTGGAATCTTCAAAAGGGAAAGTCACATCACCATCCACGAAAACAACTTCCATATCAGGTGCCCGAGTCCTGACCCGGGCTAGAGGAATCCACAGTGAATTCATCACCACTGCCTTGGGACGATCAGGAAATGTCTCAGACACTTTAGCCGATTAGGTCTGCGTGTCAGAAAGACAGCAAGGCTACCTGTGAGCCGTCCCCGTTGTCATCTCACATCTGTCTTGCACACCCATGCAACACACACGCACATGCACACGTGCACATAAGCAGGAACACTATCTCTCACCCCCTAACACCTCCTGGACTGGGGTCAGGGCCCCCGACTTGCTCCCCTGCCCCTCTCCTCAGAGCAGAGCCCCTGACCCCCTCTACACACAAACACATAGGCAGCCTCCTAAATATTCATTTGGCGAACAGTCTGGCAGATTCCAGAACTCTGAGGATTAACTGGTCATTATTTCTGTTGGAAGGCTGGGCTGTCACTGAAGCCCGGGGTTCTGTTTATCTTCCAAGGAACATGCTCGGATTCACTCAACTTGACACAGTACCTGCCACAGACACACACTTCAAGATGGCGAGACCTGAAGGCTGTTTGGAAGAAGAGGGTCATTATCTGATTTTCAAAATGTTTTGAGTCTTCAGAGAAGTGGCAAGATATAAGATTTTTGGCAATTTTAAACAAACGTAACTTCATAGACATGGTATTTCTAGCCACTCCTTGGTGTGTAAAGCCCCGCAGATCCATCTTGATGGTAAATGGACAGTTGAGACCTATAAATGTTAGCAAATGTCATTGAAGTTAATTATGTTGACCTCCTTCTGCTGCAATGTTGCTTTTTGGAAAACTGCGAAGAAATAGTAAAAGAAAAGCTTGTGTTTCTAAGCTGTTCTCTCCCCTGGCCCTGCAGTAGTGGGGGTTCTAATGAATTATGCAAATATCCCACCGGCAGGGAGCCAAAAACGGATAGGACAACAAAGGCCACCACAAACCTCATTAGTCGTCCAGTGACAGAAAACCAATTATTAGTGGGCTCATTTTTTGTTCTAATTATTGGCTAGAGAAAGTACAAAGTATTCTAAGTGGTGACTGATTGGAGGCTCTCTCAAAATTCTTAACCCTTTTTCTTTTTTTGCCCTAAGCGAATGTCAACATTAGAACTCTTTAAAGTAATACATCATTGAGGAAAAAAAGATTAGTAAGATTTTAGTTTCTTCTCTAAATATATTTTCATGAAAGTAAGTAAGGACTCGTTGGCTTTATTGCTTGTCTTGATGGCTGGAGTTTTGGCATTCAAACATAAATAACTTTCATATGATGTAAGCGTTATATCCAATATGCATGTTATGAGAAGACAGACATTAAGTATCTCAACGGTAGTTGAAATTCATACTCTTACCCTTCTTTTGACCCACATTTTATTCAGTTAACATTCAATATTCAGCAGATTTTCGTGTGTGTGTGGTACTGGGGATTAAACCCAGGGGTTTTCTACCTCCACATTACACCCCAGGCCTTTTTATTTTTTGTTTCAAAATAGAGTCTCACTAAGTTGCTGAGAGTCTTGCTACATTGCTGAGGCTGTCCTTGAACCTGCGATCCTCCTGTCTCAGCCTCCCAAATACTGGGATTACAGGCATGCGCCACCATGCCCGGCTTCAACAGATATTTACTGATTTTATTTACATGCTAGAAGTTTACATTTTAACATTGACAGCTACTATCTCGAATTCACTTTTCAAACAAAAGTTATTAAGTAAATGAGGATTATTGAAGAGAGTGAATTGCTGTGGGGTCATGAGAGGGAGAAAGAATTCAAAGCCATAGGAACTGGGGTGTGTTGGTAACAACAGTTGCTCCAGGGTTGACATTTTTACATTTGTTTAAAGGCTGATTCATGGTGTTTGTCAATTAGCCTGGTATAAAGATGAGCGCCATGCCTGATTCTAAGCTCGCGCACTTGACATCACTCACAGCAGAGCTGGGAGCTGGCATGTATACCCATTGTTCTGATCCATTGTGAGCGCTCTCTGGCACAGTGCTGGGAGCTGGACAGTGGTCCAGAGCCACTAAGTGCTCGTGTGCAGCAACCTAACAAGCAAGCCCGGAGCAAGCTAGCTTTGGAATGACTTGGACTCACCCCGGACATATTTATGCATGTCCCCGAGGCCCCACCTCCTTTCTTCTCTGGATTTTAGGGTAACCACTCTCAAGCCCCTCTCTTCAGCTCTCTGCCTCATTGAGCACTGGAACTCTTCTACCACAAAGAAAAAAAAAACAGCTTCTGCTTTGGAAGCAGCAAGAACTTTCACCATTTTGTCCCACAGAATATTAAAAGGATAGCTGGGCATGGCGGCACACACCTGTAATCCCAGTTCTTGGGAGGCTGAAACCAGAGGATCGCAGATTCAAGGCCAGCAGGTCCTCAGCTATATGCTACAGCAAGTCCTTAACCTCTAGGAAATATTGTGGCTCTCTTATTTCTGTGCCAGAAAGGCCCCTAGGTCTTTAGAGTATGCCCATGTTGGCTTGCATCTGCCTCTGCCAGGTGGTGGTCAGCAGGACACTGGAGGCAGCAGCCTACGAAGGCACCATGAGAAAGGATGATTTTTAATGTTTATTTTTTGCAAAGTTAAAATTAAAGCACCAAAATGATTCAAGACTTCAAAAACAGTCCTGTAAATATTCTCCATTAGTTCTACTTAAGATGAAATTGATGCGTCTAGCATAATGTATGAACAACTCAAAGTTATAAAACTCAAGGTTTATTGGTGCTGATTGATGAACACTGTGGTTAAATGGGTAACTATTTGACCGTAAATACTTCAATACTACATTTAGAACATGAAGGAGACAGTGTTCCCTGCAGTCTTCCTCCCCAAACTAGAGGCTGTGTTATAAAGACAAAGGTTAAACACTGCAGCGAATACTTTTGGCACTCGTGTACAACCACCATTTTCTTTTGGCTTCTCCTTGTGAATTTTCAAAATCTAATATTTATTAAATTGTGTTTGCAAAAGAGGCATTAGAATGCAGTTTGAAGAAGAGAAGATGGTGACTGAGAGGTCTAATTTCAGGGACCTCTCAGAACTGGGTCAGCAAGAGGGCCAGGATGGATGCATGTATCAAAAGCGGGGACACTTTCAGAAACACAGCTGATGGGGTGTGGCGGCCTTGGAGACCCACTCGGATGCAATCAGCCACTTTTAGACTAGGTTTGAGAAAGCAATTCCAGATGGAGAAGTCTGGAGTTGGTTGTTAGTATCTAGGGAAGAACTGGGGGTTGTATTTGGGAACCTAGACATCAAGAGACAACTGAAAAGGCTGCATGTTAGAAGGAGGGGAGCGCCAGAAGCCCTGGTCCTGTAGGACGCAGCTGGGGAAAACCGTCCCTGCAGCAGGCCAGGCCTCTTCAGGCTGCATTTGATGTTTCTAAGTTCCTTTTCAATGTGCAGGGCTCTAATGAATAAATACTATCCACAGTACCATCAGAGTCACTCGAGAGAATTTTTACTCATCAAAAGTTATACTATCCAGTTACTCAGCTGTGACACATCATAGCTGTCCCCTGGGTCACACACAGGCTAGCTGTGGGGTTTGAGCCCCAACTGCCCTCGGCCTAGGTTTTCTTCCCTCTTCCACCGAGCCGAAGGCTGCTTTACCCGCTGTTAGCACCTGCTGCAGAGCTGGGAAAGGGGAGGCAAGGCTCACCACACTGTCCAGTCACACGGTGTATTAGTGGAGCCCGTCTAAATGGTCAGAGAATAAGGAACCATCGGCAAAGGCGGGGTCTGCAAATTATCTAGAGCGCGATTGGCTCACGTTATCGCCTCTGCTTAGCATTAGAACAGCGTGCCTAACAGAACTGTCCGTGACAGTGGAAACAAGTCTGAATGTGTGCTGTTCAACATGTAGCCACTGGAGCAACTAACTCAATGTTCTTTCATTTCAATCCATTTCAATGTAAATTCAAATGGCCACACGGAGTTCCAGCCACCATGCAAGGTAGAACCTGCTTCCTCAGGTACCACATCCAACAGTTCAGTGTATTTCCTTAGCACTAAATCTGCTCCTGTAGAAATCATGATTCTTTGACCCAGATTTGACCTACTCTCTTATTGACTCAGGGCCCGTGGTGCAAATATCTGATAATCATGCTCATAGCGTAAAATCATTACAGATCCAAAGTAACTTTCATAGGGGCATGAGCTAGTTTAGAACTATTAAAATTACTTGAAAATTAACATAGATAATCAATAATAAGTGTGTTACACGATGATGGAACATTTATTTCTCGTTCGCTTGAAAGAGATCTAAAAGAAACGTTGCTTAAAAACGTTACTTATTCGTTTATTTAAACAGCACCAGACACTAAGACGGTGGTGGAGGTCTAAAGGCTTGCCCGCAAAAAGCCCCTTTTCATTCTTAAAGCTATCATGGGCACTTTATCTACTGTATTTCATACTGCATATTTTTCACGTGCAAAATACTAAACTTTTTCCAAATCAGTACAAAATAGTGTTGGTTTAAATATTTTATTTAATTATACTTTTCAATGACTATTATTCATAGGGTTATGTTTTAGTGAACTATATTAGCATATATATGTGCGTGTATAATACATTGAATATTTTTTGTCTACATATATATAGGTAAGAATAAGCTTCTGACATTCCAATATTTAAACCCTGATTTAATTTTTAATATACTATATAGCACTAATGTAGTAATATAAATGTATATATAGCAGTAAAAGTACCAGACAGCTTATAATAAGTACTATAATTATACTTACAAAACCATAAGGACAAACACTGTATGTGTACTAATATAATGATAAGCACTAATAACTTCTTTTAATTTCCTATATTCACATTATTGCAATGTCTAATATACACTACCATTAGTAAAAAACAATGAATTGGCTTACATTTAATGAAAGATGCTTACTTAGTTGATTTTTCAGGAATACCAAGGATGGGCCGTAGTGATGGACGTTCAGTAGGATGGTTGTTCAGTTCCAGCTCCCCCAAGCAAGTCACCCAGCTTATCTGTGCTGCCAAGTTCCTCACTGAGAAAGGGAAAATAATCTCTCCTCCCACCAGGCCATTGTGAGGAGTGAGAATACTCACTAAAAGTGCTTTAATGCAGCCGGGCGTGGTGGCACATGCCTGTAACCCCAGTACTAAGGAGGCTGAGACAGGAGGATCCTAGGTTCGAGACCAGCCTCAGCAACTTAGTGAGCTCTTCAGCAATCTAGTGAGACCCTGTGTAATGGTTCCCCTAGCCCTCATGGAAACCAAGCAGCCATGTTGGAGGTAGGGCTTGGTTGCCATGGAGGAGTTTCTGGGGGCGTGGCCTTGAGGACATATATGGTTCCCTCCTCCCCTCCTCTCTCACTCTTGCTTCGGGCCTCCATGATGTGAGAGCAGAACCTTGCTCTCTCCATCTCTCTGCTTCCCGCCGCCATGCCCCATGCTCTGCAGACCTGGCCTGGCATGGACAGAACCTCTGAAATCTCCAAAAACTGTGAGCAAATAAATCCCCTTTCCTCTAAGTTGTGTAGTCAGTTGTTTTGAATTACAGCAATGATAATGCTGTTGGAGAAACCCTGTTTCCAAACAAAAAATAAAAAGGGCTGGGATATAGCTTGGAGGTAGAATGCCCCTGGGTTCAATCCCCAGTACCAAAAAAAAGTGCTTTAATGTTTCAACTTTTCAGTAAAACTTTATTATTATTATTATTATTATTATTATTATTATTGGACATACTACAAGGTAAAGTAGATGATTGTGAGGCCCGGGGTCAGTTTTCTTAGAGGAGAGACTAATTAGGAAGAGGCTGGCAGTGCTTAGCGCATAGTACACCAAGTACTGTCTGCCTGTGCAGAAAACAAAACTGGCGCTAGCATACAGGAAGGTTTTTACTCCTGGGTGTCTATGTGTATAGGTAAATGCTTCAAGTATTTTCAGTTTCTTATAGAATGTTAACTTACTTATCCTTTCCTCTAAGTAAAAGATTAGTCAATCCACAACCTCTTGTACACTTTGCACTCTATTCATTTATTTATTTTCGTGGTGCTGGAGATTGAACCCAGGGGTATTCTACCTCCGAGGTACACCCCCAGCCCTATTTTATTTTTATTTTGAAACAGGGCCTCACTAGGTTGATGAGAGTTTCACTATTCACTGAGGTTGTCCTGGAACCTGCAATCCTCCTGTTTCAGTCTCCCATGTGCTGGGATTATCTGGGCATGGTGGTGCAGGCCTGTTATTCCAGTACTTAGGAGTCTAAGACAGGAGGATCACAGGCTTGAGTCCAGCAACTTAGCAAGATCCTGTTCCAAACATTTAAAAAGGTTAGGGTTAGGGACTGGGGGTATACCTCAGAGGTAGAACACCTCTGGGTTCAATCTCCAGCACCAAAAAATAAAAATAAAATAAAATAAGAGTGCATATGTGACATGAAGTCATTGCTGAGAGGGCCCTCCATGTTGAAAATGAATTCATTTTTCCCTGGCAGATGTGGGTCTATAAAATTGAAAACATGGGCTTTACTCAGTATGCCTGTCAAGGCAAAGAATTAACATATTTAAATTTTTAAAACCTACTAGGGGAAATTGTTTGTATATGATAAATGCTGTTCTAGAAAGGATAAAATGTTCAAGAAAAGCTCTGAACCATGATCAGGGACTTTCAAGGAGAGCTTTGGATTAGATTTCTAAATGCCACCATGCATTCTATAAACAGATTAGCTGGCAACGCAAATCAAATTGGGAAAACTGAACATCTCGATAATTTTGCCAACTTGCTCAGTCCTCAAAGACGCACATCTTTGAAACCAGGCCTAAGGCGGCATTACAGTGTATGGAATGTTACAGGAATTAAGTTTGGGCCTTACATTTCAAAGCACACACCTGGAACCCCACTCCTCCACCGGGTGATGGCGGGAGATCTAAAGGAAACGGCTCCCTCCCTGCCACCGGCTGCACGGGGACCCGTGGGCAGCCAGCGAGGTCTGCTCTTGGACCCCTGTTTCTTTCCTTGGATTAGTTTTGTGAACATTAGCTGCTATAAGAAATAAACTTACACATGGAGAATAGCTCAAACACAATAGAAACTTCCTTCTCGCTCATGGAAAACCCCAAACAGGAGTTCTCAGTTGACGGATGGTCTCCTTTGAGCAGAGACTGAGGCTTCTTTGAGAACTGGCTCCATGACTTTGTACATTGCTTCCGATGTGGCCAGGCCATGCAAGTCTTCATCAAATTCAAGAGGAAAGAGGAAAGAGGAAAGAGGTTTCCAGTGGAAACCTTCCCACGTGACCCGGGAGACATGCGTGCCGGCCACTCACACTCCTCTGGCCGGACTCAGGCATGGCTGCACCTCTGCCAGGGGGGTTAGAGGCGGAGTCTGAGTCCTGGCGTGGGTGACAGCCCCAGTCCATGCCGCTGGCTTTCCCATCATCTGGAATTCTTTCCTCTCCTCAGCCCCATCCCTCTCTGAGATCAGTTAGGGAACTGCTGCGCTCACCCAGGACAGAGCTGCCATGTCACCCTGCTGCTCAATATCTTCTCCCCTCCCACTCTCCTGTCACTGTCTGGACAAGGCCCAGGCTGAGCGTCCTTAAAATGTAATAATGTCCCATTGTGCTACCTGCGATTTCAGAACTCCTATAACTTTTTTTCCCATTTCTATGAAAAAAAAATGTATACTATCATTCACCTTTGGGAATCGGTTAGTATAATGGAAATGAGAATTAAAAGACTGTTAGTCAGAAATATAGACGCTCTCAAATTTAAGACCCAAACTAAAATTAGTTGAGCCTGGAGAGTGAACACCCCATCCAAAACTCATGCTGAAATTTCCTTGCTATTGTAGCAGTGTTAAGCGGGGAGACCTGGAGGAATGAGTCAGGTCTTGAGGGCTCCAGGCTGGTGAATGGATAGATGCGGCTGTCGCAGGAGTGAATCGCTGGTAAAAAGGACGAGACTGGCCTGGGTTTCCTCCCTCTCTGTCCTGCACGTGCTCACACGTTACGTAGAGGTCTGAAGCCCTCACGCTGCTCCCAGATGTCCAACCTCCAGAACTGTGAGCCAGGTAGACTCCTGCCCTTTGTAAAGTACCCAGCACATGACATTCTGCTATAGCAGGAAAAACTAAACCCAGACCAAGATACCCCAGCATCCTCCCTTGTCCTGCCAACATACCACTGTCAGCGGGATTAAGGCACGTGTTAGCGGTGTGGGAAGGAGAATTTTACATCTATACAGACTCGTGCACAAGAATTTTCCCAGAAAGGCTTGAAGGGCATCCGGGTTTAGAAGGCCCTTGGAAATCTTGACCAAACAAGTCAATCCAGAAAGGTGCAACTTTAGAAACCGGCCTCTTCCAGCACAGAGAATGAAATGTTTCCACGATCGGGCCTGAAGGTAACGGTGCTGGAGCTTCGAATGGCTTTCTAACAAATTTAGACTTGACAGTTACTTTGTCTTTCTCTGGTCCTGGCGGATTATCCCGCTCTCTGGCCGCTCAGGCAACACATGCCAACTGCCCGCCTGCCAGGCTGCCGTGCAGGGTGGCAGCCGTGCACACCCAGCTACAGGGCGATGCTGTGACAGCTGTTTGACAGGCCGGGAAGGATGTCCCGAGAAGGCTGTGGGTGAACGGCAGGCCACACTTCTCAGCTTCTCATTAGTCTCCTTTTATAGACTTAGGAGCTAACCACACACAGCTGCGTGCTTTGATAAAAGCGAGTCGTAGAAATGAAAACGAAGGAATATCCAGCATGGGCTGCAGCCTCATTTCTTTGGACATTGGATCAAACAGCTGTCTTCTGAGGGGCAGTAATGGCTAGCAGGTTTTTTAAAAAATGTCTATTTCATCTACTAATATGACATCGATTATGTTGCTTTCAGGTAAAGCCAATAGTGTCTAAATATTGGTATTTCATTTTTACTGGCCTAGAAAGTAAACTCGAAAAATGGACTTCATTTTCTGGAGCCTAAATTTTCCCGCTTATAAAAACAATAGTAATAAAAATCATCTTTCTATTTCGTGTGTTAACAGGAAAGCTATCACATATATAATGTGAACTATCATTTCAGGGTGAATGACGTGGGCCTGGGCTCAGAGGACAAGTTAATTTCAAAGGCTCATCTGTCTTCCGATCCTTGCTTCTCCTTTGCTCTGATTTTATTATCTTTTTTAATTAATTATTCATTTTTGTGGCACTCGGTATTGAATCCAGGGGCATTTTACCTCTGAGCTACACCCCCAGCCCTATTTCATTTTTTATTTTGAAACAGGGTCTCA
>PVJS01063034.1:0-10586 GCA_004027185.1 Glis glis | reverse complement strand
GGCGGAGATCGGAGGATCCGGGTTCGCGGCCAGCCTCAGCTCTCGCTCTGTCTGTCTCTCTCTCTCTCTCCTTAGTGAGGCCCTCCGCAACCTCGTGAGACCAGGTTTCAAAATAAAGCATAAAAAATAGGGCAGGGGGCGTAGCACGGAGGTAGAATGCCTCTGCGTTCAATCCCCGGTACCGCAAAAAAAAAAAAAATAAATAAATAAATAAATAAATAAATTCTATTTTCCAAACACTATGAATAGCTATATTAGGTTTCTTAATTTCCAAATATCACTTTATATCACCAAAAGATACTGGAAATATTTTTACTTTTTGAGAGAAGAAAATAAAATTTGTATTTTCCATCGCTTAAAAGAAAACATAAAGATTTGCTTTCTATTTTCTTAAGTTTTGAAGTTGGTGGGTTCTATTGACATTTGGGGCTGAATAATTCTTTGCAGCTGAAGGCTCTCCTATGCATTGCAGGGTATATAGCAGCATCCCTCATGTCTACCAACTAAAGATGCCAGTAGCACACACCTTTCCCCAGGTGTGACAACCATATGTGTCTCCAGACCTTGCCAAATGTCCCCTGGGAGGAATGGGGAGCAAAATTTTCCCTGGCTGAGCACTTTGGTATAAATTCTATCACAGAGTGCCACGTGAGTATTACCTATCTTCTTTACTGCAAAGTCCTCAAAAAGTGACAAATCCTGACTTTCAAAAGTTAGGACTACTTGCTATTATATTATTTTACTAATGTTTAAATATTCCACCTAATGTGAGCTAATAAGCAACAAATATTTTTTCATATCCATCAAAGAAAAGTAAATAGCTGACCAAAACAAAACAAACCCCTGGGATTTAGAGTTTAGAGGTAATTGTCACATTAAATTTCATTTCATTCCTCTCTGTATTATTTTCTTCTTTTCATTTGGTCATGAAAATTATCTAAATTATTTTGTCACAATGGATTTTAAACTATGGTTAAAAAGTACAAGTAAAGTGATTTTCAGTATGAAGTAGTTAATTTCATATAACTCTTATAATGCATATACTTTTTATTTATAAACTTAGTAATAACCAATGAAGTCATGGAGGAGGTTCACTATCAGTTATCCATCTTTTTTTGTTGTTTTTTGCAGTACCGGGGATTGAACCCAGGGGCATTCTACCTCCGAACTACACCCCCAGCCCTATTTTTTATTTTTTATTTTGAAACAGGGTCTCACTAAGTTGCAGAGGCCTCACTAAGTAGCTGAGGCTGGCTGTGAACCCGGATCCTCCTGTCTCAGCCTCCCAAGTACTGGGATTACAAGCGTGTGCCACCATGCCCGGCAGTTATCCATCTTTTAAAGATCATTGTGGAAAAAAATACAGAAAAGTATGTAGATTATCATAATCCTATTATACAGATAATTATACTGAACATTTAGGTATTGATCCTTCTAGATTATATTATATTCATACAAATATATCCTATACTATATTCTTGACAAATCACAATTTATACCCCACCTCATATGAATTAGACATGTTTGCTGTATAATACATAAGGAGCAAAATTTTCAATGATAAATAAAGCTTTCTTGACTATTTTTTACAGCAGTAAAGTGCATAGTGATGGGTTATCTATACACCCTTCTGCTTCTAAGCAATAATCTCCAGATACTGCAATTTTCTCCAGATACTTTTTATCTAACTCATGGGCTTTAGCACTATTATGATAAGGGAATCTCAAGTACAATTAGGCCTTGTGTTTTATTTGTCTGCTTTTTACTTCTATTCTCTTCTATTTCACTGAAAATTTGCACTCAAAATTTAGAAATCCTTTCTCTACATACCTTCTATTCCCACAGCCAGGAAATATTCCTAAACTGTTTCATGATTTATAGTTCCTAACCTCAACTCATCTTCTTGGGTCTCTGCCCCTTCTCTTCTATCAGGAGCAAGGGAAATTGCTCTCTGTTTTACACACACACACACATGCATCTACACACTTTTTATTGGACATGTATATGTATGTATATACACTTTTTATTGGTGCATTGTAATTATACATCATAGTGAGATTCAAAGTGATACATTAAGACAATGTACACATCATTTGGTGTATTTCTCCAAATATCCCACCCTGCTCCCCCTCCTACCTCCCCATACATGTTAGTGAAATTGATAGTGAGACCTTCATATATGGACATATTTGAACTGTTTGAACTGCTCCTTCTTCATGCCTTGTTTTTCTCTTCCCCACTTCCTTCCTCCAGTTCCCTTTTACTATTCTACTGGTCTCTCTGTTCATTTAACTGAAGTCCCTTTTGTTTCTTATTTTCTCTCTAGCTTCCACATATGAGAGAAAACAAGACTTTTGATTTTCTGAGACTGGCTGATCTCACTTAGAATAATATTCTCTAGTTACATCCATTATCCTTCAAATGATATAATTTTGTTCTTTATGTCTGAGTGAAATTCCATTGTATGTATATACCACCTTTTCTTCATCCATTCATCAGTTGACAGATACCTAGGTTGGTTTCATAAATTGGCTATTGTGAACTGTGCATAGTTATGCATGTATCACTATAGTATTCTTACTTGAATCCTTTTAGAAAGATACAGAGGAGTGATATAGTTAGGTCATATGGCGGTTCATTCCTAGTCTTTTGAGGAACATCCATTCTGATCTACACAGTGACTAAACTAATTTACAATCCCACCAACAGTGTATAAGAGTTCCTATTTCCCCCACAACTTGTCCAGCATTTATTATTGTTTGTAACAAGTCTCCAACATATAGGCACTGGTAAAGACTTCCTCAGTAAAACCCCTAAAATTCAGAAAATAAAATCAAGAATCAATAAATGAGATGGCACCAAATTACAAAATTTCTGCACAGCAAAGGAAACAAAAGTCTGAAAAAAGAGCCTACAGAATAAGAAAAATCTTTGCCAGCTACTCCTCTGATAAAGGACTAATATCTAGAATATATGAAGAATGCAAAGAACTTGACAGCAAAACCACAAATAACCCAGTTTTAAAAATGGGCAATTGAATTGAATAGACACTTCTCAAAAGAAGAAATACAAATGGTTATATATATGTGTGTGTGTATACATGCATACATATATATGTATGTGTGTGTATAAATATGAATATATATATGTATATATAAATGTTTATATATATACATATATATATATATATATGCATGCTCAACATCATTAGCAATCAAGGAAATGTGAATCAGAACTACACTGAGATTCCATCTAACAGTTACAATGGCAATCATCAAGAATACACAGAGCTCTTTAACCACTGTTTTGGTTGCCTGTGTCCCTCTAGAGCAAGAAGACTCTTGAGTCAGAGAACCAAGAACTTGATTATTATAGGATTTATGGGTAAGACCTTGCTATTCAACTAGTCTAACTCTTCAATTCAAAAGACAAGTGGAGGAAGCCAACAGACTATTCTAATTTTATATTTATAAAATAAATATTATTTTAATTAATGTATTTAATTATTTAATTATTATTTTAATCAATAAGCTTACATTAAATTCATTATTTAAATAAATTTTAATTAATAAATTAATTTAATTAATGATGAAATTGATATATTAATTTTATATTTATATCTAATTTTATATTATGACCACCATTCAAAGAATGGATCAAAGTAGCATAGAGCACTTGGGAGAAATTAGGAGACCCAGGGTCCAGAAGCCATGGACCCAACCTTATCTAAATGGGTTAATTATCACCTGATCACTGTATCTCCTTTCCATTCACCATAAAATGGGAATAGAACCTATACTAGTAAGAACATTGGTGGCCCACATAAAGGCCTATAAATATGTTCACACAAATTAGCTATTTCACCCTTATAATAACACAGCAAAGAGATAGATAAAATATCCATAATTTTTGTAATCCTCATTTAAAGGCCCAGAGGAATTCATGGCCTGGTTGAGTCCTGTTGAAGCAGTCGAACTCAAATTTGTCCTTTAAGCTGGGTGTGGTGGCACATGCCTATGGTCCCAGTATTTGGGAGGCTGAGACAGGAGGATCACAGTTTCAAAGCCAGCCTCGGCAACTTAGGGAGACCCTCAGTACCTTAGTGAGATCCTGTTTCAAAATAACAAATAAATTAGGGTTGAGAGTAAACTTTGGAGGTAGGATACCCCCTGGGTTCAATCCCCAGCACTGAAAGAAAAAAAATGTTGTTTAATCTAAATACTACACCAAGATGTGTCACCTCAAGGAAGAGCTATGATCTTCTAATATATAGGTGAAGGTGCTTTCCAAATGGAAAAAAGAGTATATGAGAAACAGACACTTATTATTACCATATCTGTTTTCAGACAACTTTAGAAAGATGCCATCTATAGGAGAATGCTTTGGGTAGAGTTCAGGTAGTTTCCACACATACAGTTTCCAATGACACTGTACTAAATACAAATTCACATATTAGGATTGAACATTACACTCTGACAGTGGTTTTGCACTTCTCTTGTGCTTCTCTAATTACTCCAGGCTTCCTGTTTGTACCCATCTTGCTTATCATCAGTTGGTAGTGATCTCAACAGTTACTCAGCTTAGTCCTTTATACATACATACGCCTTTTCTTCCTCCATGATTTCTGTTAATGATATTTGTCCTTGCCTATGAGAATTCATGCATAGCCCGCAAACCCAACAGGTTTGTGTCCCTCTTATCTAAGATAAATGATGCTGACAGATCTCTTACAGCATCCACAGTGGGCCCAGAGTCTCCTTCACTTGCACAGAAAGTTAACAATGAGTTATATCTGAAAATCTGGATCCTCACAAACTCAAAAATAACAATTTCTCAAATCATCTATGTTCGAGATTTCTAATTCCTTTTGTAACTTTCCACAAAAGCTTCTCCATAATTTTCATTCATTTCTCAAGCTATGAAACTCACAATTGAGCACATTTTCTATTGAGTTTTTCTGTGTGCTGAGTCAAACAGTTTTAAATGATACAATTACTTCATCAAAATACAAACAGGCATTTAGTAAGTATTCTCCCCATACCCAATCTGCCCTAGAATCTGTGGGACCCAAAGGCATAGTTGTTCTCAAGTGCACACACACACAAAATCTACTGTATCACAAATAGCTTATGAAGTGCATAAAATAATTTAACTGTATATTCATTATATTTGCTTGCTTAAGGCCACACCTATATTCCTGACTAATGTTCATATTTTAGCACACTGGGGTCCTAAACCTCATTTTATCATTCTCTAAATACTTTTTAATTGTGGTTTCCTAATATGGATTATATTCTACACTTTTTTTAAATAAATTCATGCTAAGATTTTTTCCTATAATATCAACAATTTTCATCAAAACAATATTCACAAAAATCAAATAAGACCACAACCCCCCATTCTCAATTGCAATATCCTCCTCAAAAGGAAAAGGCTTTCAACCATTTCTGCTTTTAGTTTCTGCTTATAGAGAGCTAAAGGAAATGTACTGTCTTAAAGCAAGGAAATTTAAATTAATTAAATTATTAATATATTTCTATATTTTTATTACCTATTTAAAAAGAGGTTTTCTTTTCCTGGAATCCTCTCAACACCTCTGTAATTTTGATAATCATATTATTATTTCAGTTTTGCTATTTGTGATTTACAAATTATTTATTTATTTATTTATTTGTTTACTTATGTATTTTGTAGTACTAGAAATTGAACTCGGGGACTCTTACTTCTGAGCTATATCCCCAACCTTTTCTTCTTTTATCATTTTAAGACAGGGTCTCACAAAGTTGCTAAGGCTAGCCTCAAACTTTAATTATGTGAGATACTAATTTTGTTTTAATAGTTAAGTCCTGTTGTTGAGTTTTCTATCACGTATCCCTGAAATCCCGACTCCGCTGAAAGCCTTCTGCATACTGACCTGCTTGTCTGGAGAGAGGATGCTACCATAGACTATAAGTTCTACATTTATATAGAATATTCGAGTTTAGAAGGATTTTTGATGTTTTTAACCTGTAACTTCCAGTTAATTAAAAGACATCTCAGAAAATAAAACAAAACTGCTGAGTTGAAGTTCTGTAAGCTTTAAGTCAATATCTTACTCAGGAGAAACCTCTTAAACATAACTTTAACTTTAAAAAATAAAAAAGTAATAAATTTCCCCATTCTACTACTTTTGTTTTTTTTCTCTGCCTCTCTGAGAGAGGTTTTGGGATGTTATACCGGGTGAATCAAATTCCTATTCCTCTGTAAGGAGAATTTGAGCCATATCCTTTGTATTGTCCTCAATTCACATAAGCTATTTTCAGCTCATCATCCCCTGGGTTTATGTATGGCTCAAAATATGCTATTCATTCATTTCATAAAATATTTAGAATAGATTAAATACATGCGCACATATAAATATAAACTAATAGTATATAGATGAAAAGTAATAAACCAAGTAAAGATTTGTTTATTTAAAAATTACAGCATTGGGCCGGGGCGCTGCCTGTGCTTGTATCCCCAGCTACTAGGGAGGCTGATACAAAAGGATCACTTGAGCCCAGAAGTTCCAGACTAACTTGAACAACATTACGGGACTTTGTCACTAGAAATAAAAAATAATAAATAATTAAAATGATAGTGAATTAGGCCATAATATCTTGCTAAATTGAGCTGTAAATGGAGTTCTGAGCACCCTAGTAGTTGAAGTAAAGAAAGAAGTTACAGAGATTTCACTTCAGGGAAAACAGAATTTCTAATACTTAATTCTAAAAGAATTTTTTTCTGAGGGATTGTGACCCAAGATAAAATGGGGAATGGAGTCAAGTGTGCCCATCAGCAGTGTTTTCTGTAATTTTCTATGTTCCTCCATATGCATATAAAAGATTCTTGCCATAAATATGTCACACAATGAGGAAACTGCAGGGTTGGACTCAAGAAATCACAAAAATACAAGTTTCATAAAAGGAAAGTTACAAGGATCTGATGTTGCAGTTCACAAAATCAAGTTTTCTTCTTGCATGTCAGAAATAGAAAGAAAAATAGAACAAATTATTTTTCTATTCTTTATACAGATATTATTTCATTATTCCTAATAATGTCATTTTCAGATGAATGAATTGGATTCAGTGAATTGGAAAGAAATCACATGGAGGTCTGTTTGTCTAAAATGCAGAAATTCAAAGGCATTTCAACTATCAGAATCCAGAAAATATGAATTCAGTTATTTGTCATACTCATTGATGAAGCAATCTTAAGATGATACTATTTTTTCTTTCTCTTTCTTTTTCTTTGGTATTAGAGATTAAATTCAGGGGCATTCTATCTCTGAGATATACCTCCAGCCCTATTTTTATTTTTTATTTTGAAACAGACCCTCACTAAGTTGCTGAGGCTGGCCACATATCTGTGATCCTCCCAAGTACTGGGATAACAAGCATTTGCCACCATGCCTGGCAAGATATTTTAAATGTAAGAAATACACAGAAAATAATATTGTCATATTACCATATATCATGTGAAGCAACTTATAAAAGACCTTGTGTTTATGCGTTTAAAAATATTTTTATAAATGCTAAAACTAACACCAAAGTCACAGTTTCTCTAGTAAACACTTAAATATGTGCTAACAATTCATAATGATCAAATTATGGAACCAACCTAGGTGACCATCAATAGATGAATGGATTACAAAATTATGGGATATACACACAGTGGAATTCTACTCAGCAATAAAAAACAAAATTATGTCATTTCCAGGAAAATGGATGGACCTGGAGAACATTATGTTAAATGAGATTAGCCAGTCACAGAAAGTGAAGGGGCATATGTTCTCTCATATGTGGAAGCCAGGGAGTAATCGGGATATAAGAGGGACTTTAAATAATGGAGGAGAAACTCCAATGGAGTGAGGGAGGTGGTCTAGGGGAGAGTGGGGAAAGAGAGGGAGATTAATGAAGGAAACACTTCCATTGACATTATGTGCATATGTGCGACTACCAATGCCAATCTTAGTATCATGTATGGGGAAGAAGAAGGAGTGGAGAGAGAACTGGGGCAGGGATGGGGAGCTCACCAAGTGCTGTGTGCATGTATGTCACTATCACTATGAACTACATTATGATGTCAGACTATACTGCACCAATAAAAAGTATTAAAAATATGTTCTAAAACCAACAGCTCACTTTTGTAGCTACAACTCTTCTGTTCCATACTGGACAACTGATGAAGAAATTACTGATGAAAAACTTTGAAAATATCACTTAGTGAATAAAACATCACCATAGAGGAGTCACAATTATTACCCAGACAAGTGAGGAAATATTCACTCCCTGTAATAGATATGTGTAGACTTGTCAATTACAAGGAAACTACCAAACATTGTCTTCCACTTAAAAATACTCAATGAGTGATGCCAAGTGGATTTCTATTGATAAATTCTTCCACAATTTTCACTCCAAAAATGAAATATGTGCAGTTAATTAGTTGAAAATAACAACTACTGATTCAATTAAATTCAGTAAATTTCACATGCTAGTATTACCATATGTATATTTGTTTGAAGAAATAAACTTGCCTGGTGTGGTGGCGCACGCTTGTAATCCCAGTACTTTGGGAGGCGGAGACCAGAGGATCCGGGTTCGCGGACAGCCTCAGCTCTCTCTCTCTCTCTCTCTCTCTCTCTCTCTGTCTCTCTCTCTCTCTCTCTCTCTGTCTCTCTCTCCCTCTACTTAGTGAGGCCCTCCGCAACTTTGTGAGACCCGGTTTCAAAATAAAGTATAAAAAATAGGGCGGGGGGTGTAGCGCGGAGGTAGAACGCCCCTGGGTTCAATCCCCGGTACCGCAAAAAAAATTTAAAAAAAGAAAAAGAAATAAACTTCTATACTAGATTGCATGTTTTGGAGTAAAGTAAACAAATTACATTTGACACAAGGAAATATATCTAAAGATATGTATACACTTTCATCTTTGAAAATAAATCACAAAACCCATAAGAGAATCCTTAATAAATGCTTGCAAAATGTTAAATTCAGTACTTGATTTTATGGGTATAAATTTGACACAGCTATTAATAAATGCCATGTAATACTATGCATATTAGCAGGCATATGATGCATTAATTTTATATATATATATATATATATATATATATACATTGAAACTTCACATGTTTTTAAACATTATGTATAGAAGAATATTAAGTTGGACGTTACAATTCATCTTGGTTTTGAGAAATATGTCAAGAGTAATAGTAATAAGCAAAATTTCTTAAACTTTTCCCATCCAGAATCTTTTTTTTATGTAGTCTTAAGAATTCTTTCTTAAGTATTCTCCTAATACCCTCTCTATTGAGAGGGAGGGAGGGAGGGAGGAAGGGAGGGAGAGAGAGAGAGAGAGAGAGAGAGAGAGAGAGAGAGAGAGAAAAGAAAGACTGAAAAAATTCTGGAAATACTGCTTTATTTTTAAAGAGACGGGATCTTACTATGTGGCCCGGGCTCATAGGATCCTCTTGCCTCATTTTCCCTTGTGCCTGGGACTAGAGGCAAAGCACTACAGTGCCCAGCCCAGAAGTACTGCTCTGCTTTAGAATTTGGAGGCTTAGTCTTGGGCTTAGTCTTGGGCTTAGCCCAACTTAGTCTTGGGCTTCCTGCTATCCCCTGAAGAAAATGTGGTAAGACACAGTGACTTTCAATTATGAAAACAAGATGGTAAGTAATATAGCTATTTTTTTCATGTTTGGTTCTCTCTTTCTCTCTGGCTTCCTATATAGATTATCTTTTAAAAATGAAGTTGGTCATTAAAACAATTTATGCAGATGGAACACATCACATATGTAGAAAAAATTTTAAATGCAAAGCTTATTGCCAGAAGAGATAAATTGAGCACAACTATTTGAAGTATACCAATAAGTGTAATTTATTTTAAAAATATGCAAATATGTTATCAAATGCTGTTTTCATCATAGTGTAGTCCACTTTCAGGACAGAATTCAAAAAAGTGTATTAACTGCATATGAACAACAAATGAGCAATTCTATTCTAGTCAAATAAGCAAATAACTATGCAGCAAGGTACTGTGACCAAGAGCTACAGTCATTTATAACTAATGCTTTACCCAAATCTTAGATTTATAGATATACATATATATCATCTATATTCTTCTATTCATGTATTTCACCCAACTTTCACTGAAGATAGTTCGTATAATTTTATTATAAAAGTAGAGTTCACAATAAAACGATTTACATACAGACCCACATTTTCATCTGGAATGCAATTTTCTTTCAGGAAAAAACAATGCCGTGCCAGCACAGTCCACATTTTGGAATAGGACATAAACTAACCTGTATTTCAGATACTGGGTGTTCTGGTAAATTTGTAAGAATACAAAGGCTCAGGACTGTGGAAACCTCCTGGTTAGGGATTCAAAGTTGTGTTCTAAACGGAAAGGCCTTAACACTTAATAGTGCTACAGTGGATTTGTGTAGCTTTCTTTCATATACAGACTTTTGGGTTGGGACTTTGATGACCCACAAAATTAACGTGTCCATCGTTCCCATTTACGTCAACTCCCTATAATAATAGTAATTTAGGCTCCGGACCTCCTGG
>PVJS01063033.1:0-10584 GCA_004027185.1 Glis glis | reverse complement strand
GGGAGGGAGGGAGGGAGGAAGGAGGCAAACCTCTTGGTCCTCTCGGGTCTTGGCAATATCTGTGTTCCTGTCGGTATCTAACAAGCTGTATTGCTCACAACTGCTCCTGTAGTTTCTTCATTTTACAGGAGAGGAGTGAGGCTCAGAGAGGTGCAGCCCCGCTGTTGCACAGCTATGAAAGCTTATTCCACAATCCAAGTTTTATACTGCTCCTCCTCCTCCTCTATTTATATTAAAAACAGCAAGCTGTTCATAAGCTGCCTGCTCACCTAGCAGCATGGGGCCGATCAAGGGCTCTGAGCTTCATGGCAGTGCTGAGGAATGGCTGACTGTTGCTTTCTGCTCCTGAAGGCTCCAGGTGAGTCACCACTCAACACTTGACAGCCAGCCATGCCACAGAGGAGCATCGGAGGGCACAGAGCATCCTGGGCACTGCTATTTCACATACGGCACCAGAGCTGGCACCAGCCCTGCCCCCTCAGTGAGAAGTGCAAAGATGGTGTTTTGTCCCTGTGAAGCTGCAGCAACTCCCAGCTCCACTTTTCCAGGCAAAATAGACAACAGTGGCATGTCAAAGCAAATCACACTCATGGGCACTCCCCTGCCAGTGCTGGACAGAATCATAGAGCAGGAAGCAGCTGGAGGGAGGACCCTGACTCCAGAAGAAATTTGAGGAAGAGCTGAACTTTCACAGCAAGGCCTCAGAGGAGGCAGCCTAGGGGAAGGGAAGAGGGTGGGAATACCCATTTTCAGTACTAGCAAAGCAAAATAAAAACATAACTCCCTAAAGCTGCAACCTGCAGAAAGTGCTTTAGATTCCTATTCTTCCTCCCCCTCCTCCTGGCCATCTTTCTTACTAAATGCAAGAAGTCACGTAGCTGCAGAGGGTAAGAGTATGAGCTTTGGGTCTCAATCCAGTACCTGCGATTTGCTTCCTGAATGACCCAGAGGACCGCACCTCTCTGTGCCTCATTTTCCCCATCAATACAATGGGGATAATAGTAGTCCATTCTTTCTTGCAGAGTCTCTCAGCCTTAGTACTATTGATACTCGGGGCCAGGTAATCCTTGGTGGGGAGAGTCAGTCCTCTCCCCTGCTTTGCAGGCTGTTTAGCAGCATCCCCAGGTGCCTACCCATGAGATGCCAATAGCACCCACACACTGATCACAGCAATCACAACAGTTTCCAGACTTTGTGAAATACCCTGGAGACAAGGTCATGCTAAGTGGAGAATCACTGCCTAATTGGATTCTTATAAAGATTAACCAAGTTAATGCTACATAGTATAAATAATTTAGAAGAGTACCTGGCACATCACAGGGCTTGTAAATGTTAGCGACGGCCATGCCTTTGCCCACGCTCTGCCTGCTGCTGGGGGCACCATTCCCTCTTTCACGCACACACCCACATTCATGACAGACATAGCTAATCAATTGCAGCTCTTTGCCTGAGCCCTTGGGTATGATCTCTGGATCCCTCTCAACATAACAGCCATCTTTCAAGACCCAGGTGTTCTTTGGCATTCTTCAAGACCCAGCAGCTGTGCCTGGCATGCAGAAGCAGCTCTGTGTGATCATCTTTTGACCTCATGAAGGGCCCTATGAGGTCTCTGTGCAACCTTAGTAAGTGAGGAAAACTGATGTTGTTTGAAAAGGTCAAATATTTTGCCTAAGGTCCTGTAGTTGCAAAATGACCCCAAAGCTAGGCATCAAATCCACAAGAGTCTGATTCCAGAGCTCCTGTTCTTAAGCATAACTGTGGATAGTGCGTGCATGATTCCACAGTTGAGGAGTGTTGGTCAACCACTTCCCCCCCCCAAAAGTTAAAGCTCAAATTTGTAGCTCTTGCAAATTCTCATGGTGTAAATACAAGAATATTTATCGCCAGCCCATTGGAAGCTACCTATGGTTTAACAGATATAAAATCCCTGACATGTAACAGTTGTCTCAGTCAACATTCTCACTGCTGTAATCCAAAATGACTGACTACACAACTTACCGGAAGGAAGATTTATTTGCTCACAGTGTTTTGGAGATTTCAGGGTTTAGTCCATGTCAGACCAGGTCTGTGGGACTCAGGGCATGGCAGCAGGAAGCAGAGAGAGGAAGAGAGCAAGGTTCTGCCCTCACATAACAGAGGCCTGAAGCAAGAGAGAGAAAACAACGAAGGGGATTTAAAAGCACAGTTCCTAAGGCCTCACTGCCAGAGGCCTACATCCTCCAGCCACACCTACTTGCCTAGGTTACCACCCAGTAAGTCTATTATAATGACTTTATCTACTGATGAGATTATAACCCTTGTGACTTAATTATATCAACTCTGAACATTAATACATGAGCTCTTCAGGAGATATTCTATATCTAACCATAACATAAGTGGTACAAATATGTTATACTACTTCACACAGTGGTAGCTTCCAGTCTGTTTTAGAACAAGACAGAACTTCAACAAATAAGTAAATGCCACGAAATCCCGAGGTACCTAAAGCAGCAGCAGAATTAGCTAAGGCAGAGACCGTTTCACTTTCCATCTCTGAGGTTTGCTATCCACACACAAATCCAGGTTTGGGTTTGAATTCCACAACTCTGCTTATATAACCTAACATGGTAAACTCTACATATGACATTCAGAAAATTAGTGCAGGCTGACATTAGCTTGATGGCCTCACTAACTGCCCACAAGTTCTTTTTTATGGGGGGGAGGGGAATATCCTCCCTCTTAGACTCATAGTTTCTAGCAAATAACTCCAGAATAAATATTAGCAGCAGGATGGTATGTCTGGCTAGTATGGGGTTTGCAGACTACTTCCCCTCCAGAGACGCACTGCAAGATGTGCATCAATTAGCCACCGTAGCTGCAGGCCAGCAACGGCAGCACAAGGGATCTGTCTCACTGGGCTGTGTAAGATGTGCAGCCCTTATGTAATTAGTATGGAAGTTCTACGCTTAGTTAACTTAATGAGCATTAACCGTGTGCTCTCTCAGCTCCTCAGCGGGCAGAGGCCTCTCTCCCCTCATCTCTGCATTCCAGTTCCCCACCCAGAAACCAAGATGAATGACTCCATCTTGTCCCTGTCAAACAGTTTCCTTCCGCCCTGGTGCACCCCAAAGCTCCGTCAGGCACTCAAGTGAGCGTGTATGACTGTTTTGCCATCTCTAATTATTGGGTGAAAACAAAACTTGAGCAGCTCTCTCTCCAGCTCTTCCAGGTTGCCTTCTGAAAATGAAGGGGCTTCCATGAAAAACACTTCTGGAAAATATAGAGCTTAACCCTGAAACATGGCCATTCCCTGGAAGGTTAACAGATGTGCTCAGCTTTGTACAATGGCCACAAATCTTTGTTTCTCAGTTCTCCCTAGAAATCCCCTTCACCTAAAACAAATCAGCCACAAACACTGACTCATCAGAGTTTATAACTCTGAATGCCCAAGGTACATAGTTCTTTTTTCCAATAGATTCTGCCACTAGGTCTTCATCGAAGAACTCAAAGAAGTCTCTGGAACATGGTTGATGTATAAATTACAGAGACATGGCCAGGGAAAGGCGAAACAACTTGGAATTTGGATTCAGACAGAAAGTTGGGTTCAGATTCTAACTCTGCCATGGGCTGACCATGCACCCTTGAATAGTTATTTAAATCTCTGTGTCTCTGTTCCCATATCTGTAAGGTGGAGATAGTAATATTAACCTCACATGGCTCCTGAAATTAGACAAAAAAATAGGGGAATTATCCCAGTTTGAGACAATTGATGAATACTCTGGGCTAGCGATTATTAAATCACCTAATTTTCTAATTAGGGACTAGGATCTTTGTTCCATCCTAATCGTTCCAGGATGTCTCTAATAATCTTCAATGCCTATTTTGCTTGTATCACTTTATGGTCCTAATAAGGACCTAGTTTGCTTCCTGGTCTGTCAATATTGATTTTTAATGTGATCTTCAAGCGTCAGAGATCTCTTCTAGCCCCAGAAGGACAGAAACCATAGGAAAAGTGTACCATGGACGATAGGAAGAAGATACAGATGCCAAGGTGAGCCCCAGTTCTCCCCATGTTGCGCTTATGAAGGGAGTGGTAAATCCATGTAAGCCTGACTCGAAATATTTTCCTTTAGGACACCGTGTGGCTCTCTCCAGAGACTAGACGAGGATATTAAAGTTACCCAATGTATTATGAACCAGCTTTTTCCTGGTCTTTTTAGTTTCTAGGCAGCCTTGGGAGGGTACTTCAGCCAGGGGAAAGGTGTTGACATATCAAAGTCTGGGAGCTGATAAACAACTCTCCCTACAAAAGCTTTTGTATTCATTGTCTTATTCTCATCTTAGTACATTAATTATCAAATCTCTCCTCTTGAGTTTTGTTAGGAGCTATTCCAGAGCTCTTTGTGATGGAGCACAGAGGGTGAGATGGTTAATCCCAGACACAGAGTAGAGTTGAGGTCAGAAACCTCTACAGGCTCATCCACCCTGGCCCCACAAGTGGCCTTGGGGACTTGATGATGTGGGAAAATTTAAGAGCTGGATATCCAAAGATGTAAGATTGGAAGCCCAGGACTCTGAAACCGTGAGGTCACTATCACCAAGACTGACCCCCCAAAGACATTTCCTTTGCCTTCTGTATCAGTCAGGTTCAGGTTCTCCAGAGAAGAAGAACCAAAAGGATAGAGAGATTTAAAAGTATCTTTTCCTGAGAATGGTCCCACACAATTATGGAGGCCAAGAAGTCTTATGGTCTTGCATCTGCAGGCTGGAGAATCAGGAAAGCCAGTGACATAATTCAGTTCAAGTCCAAAGGCCTGAGAACTGGGGAAGAGGAGCACAGATCTAAGTCCTCGAGTGTGAAGCCCCAAGAACCAGGTCCAAGCTCAGGGGAAGATGGATGTCCCAGATCAAGAAGAGAGAGAGAGTTTGCCTCTCCTTTACCTTTGTGTGTGTGTGTGGGCGGGGGGTTGAACTAAAATTTATTGAGGAAATATCTTACTAATGTAGTACTAGTAGATTCTAATTTTTAAAGATTTTTATTGATGCATTATAATCATATATCATGATGAAGTTCAGAGTGATAGAGACATGCATGGACACAGCACTCGGTGAGCCTACCGCAACTCCCACCACACTCCCTCCCCCTCGCCATACGATTGGCATTGATAATTTTGTATATGTGCATCATGTCTATTGAAGTGTTTCCTTCATCGAATCTCCCTCCCCACACCCGCCTCCTTCCCTTAGGCCTGCTCCATCACTCCACTAGGGTTTCTCCTTCTTTGTCTAAAGACCCTTTTGTATCCCAATTTCTCCCTAGTTTCCACATATGAGGGAAAACATCTGAACTTTCATTGTTTATGACTGATTAATCTCACTTAGCATAATATTCTACAGTTCCATTCATTTTCCTACAAATGACATAATTTTGTTATTCATTATGACTTAGTAGAATTCCATAATTTTGTAATCCATTCATCTGTTGATGGACACCTAGGCTGGTTACATAATTGGACTATTGTGAATTGTGCTGCTATAAACATAGATATGCATGCATTACTATGGTAGTCTGGTTTCTGTCCCTTTGGGTAGATACCCAGGAGTGGTATAGCTGGGTCATACGGTAGGTTCGTTCCCATTCTTCTGAGGAACCTCTGCGATGATCTCCAAAGTTGCTGCACTATTTTGCAATCCCACCAACAATGTTTCAGAGTTCCTACTTCCCCACATCTTCACCAGCATGTATTATTATTATTATTTGTGTTTTTAATGATTGCCATTGTAATTGGGATTACATGAAATCTAGGTGTGATTTTTATTTACATCTTTCTGACTGTTAATGATGTTGAACATTTTTTCATGTACGTATTGGCCATTTGTATTTCTTTGTGTTCTAGAACATTTGTCAACAGATTGGATGATGTCTGCCCATGATGGTGAAGGTGGGTCTTCTTTACTCAATACACTGATCCAAAGTTCATCTCTTCCAGAAACATCCTCGTAGACACATGCAGAAATCATGTTTTGCAAGTTATCTGGGCATCCCTAAGCCCAGTTGCTTGACATATAAAATCAATGATCAGATCTCCTATGCACTGACCCTTTGGAAATCACATACCAGAGAAAAAAATTTAAAGGAGAAATATCTTATTTCAAAGACCAACAGTATCATTATGTAAAGGCAGGAGATGACCTGATCCATGTTATTTAAAGAATAGGAGCATGAATAATGAATAGAATTTATATGAGAGGAAGATGTCAGTTTGACATCAGGAAGAAGAACATGATGAGATGGTCCAAATGGGGATTTAGGGTTTATGCATCAATTAACTCACTTAAAAATGATTCACTGAGCACCAACTTTGTGTCAGATACAGTTCTTGATGCTGGCGGCATATTATTGAGCCAAAATGAACACATTTCCCGTGATTTTACTCTCCTTTTTTCCCTTCCTTCCTCTTTCCCTCTTTCCTTCATGAAGAATTTAAGTGAGCGGCACATGGTGGCATAATCCCAGTACTTGGGAAGCTGATTGCAGGTCCAAGGACAGCCTCAGCAACTTAGTGAGATCCTCAGAAACTTAGTAAGACCCTGTTTCAAAATAAAAATGGCTAGGGGTATGACCCTGAGGTAGAATGCCCCTGGGTTCAATCCCCAGTACCAAAACAAACAAAACAAAAATGAACAAAAAGAATTTAAGTGCTTACTATTTTCAAGAGCTATGCAGGGTACTGAGACTCCCAGAAAAAGTAATAAAATAGATGGATAGACGAGAATCAGTACAGAAAACAGCTTTCATGTATACAGTACTTTCCATGGACCAGATACCATGAATTAATTCAATTAGTCCTCCCAACGAATTCTATTTATAGAATTAGTTTTGTTTTTGTTTTTGTGCATGTGTGGGTTTTTTGTTTTGTTTTGGTTTGTTTGGTACTGGGGATTGAACCCTGGAGCATTCTACCTCCAAGCTATACTCCTAGTCCTTAGTGGATGTATAGTGTATAGTAGGGTGTGCTGGTAAACCACCTCTCCAAGAAGGAAATAAAGCCCAAATAAATAAGTTATTTTGAAACAAGGTCTTGCTAAGTTGCTGATACTGGCCGTGAACCTACAATCCTGTCTCAGCCTCCCAAGTACTGAGATTACAGATGTGCATCACCACACTCAGCTAGAATTACTTTATCTTATAGGTGAGAAAACTGTAAAACACCAAAAAGCAAGAAAGCAGTAGAGTGAGACATCAAACCCTCTGAATCTGATTCAAAGTTTATGTTCTTAAACATGACTTTGGATAGTTGGTGTACATATGTTCTATAGTAGGGTGTACTGGTAAACTACCTCTCCAAGAAGCAAATAAAGCCCAATTTGTAACACTTGCCAATTCCCTTGGTGTAAATACTCTTACTGTGACCAATTTGAAGTTACCAATGGTATAACGACTGATTCAAAACATTCCTGAAATTGTAATAATTGGTTCTTGTGAACTGGTATAAGGCAGGTTCTAGCACGTGGCTGGGAGTGAATATGAAATGCTGGTGAAGAAGTTTCTGGAAGAGAACCCCCCCAACCCAGTTTTAGGGATTTGGTTGCAGAACTAGAGAAGAATAAATAATAAACTCCACCCACTTAGGTCCTTGGATCAGCCTTCAGAGAATCTACTTCCTTGGATTCTCTGAGATGCCTCCCCATATCCTTCCAACAAATTGCGTCTTGCTCAGACTGATTCAAGTTGATCTTTGCTATTGAAAAACAAAACAAAAGGAAATCTTATTAACGAATGCATAGGGACCTGTACACTGAGGTCTTCTGTCACAGGAGCCAGGAAAATGTCCTTTAATGGAGCAGTAGCAGTGTGCTGATGTCCATTAAATGCAGCTTCGATGGATAGGCATACGCTGCTGATGATCCGGGGACCTGTAGCCCCAGAACAATGGGAACTGTCACTCTAACCAAGGAAAATCTGGCAGCAAGGTTCCTGGGTGCACTTCAACATGTTTACACACCATACGCTACTTGGCAGAGAAACTGAGAGAGCATGTGACCACAAATAATGTAAGTTAAGGTTGGAAACATTGGTGTCCATTGAAGATACATCAGTGATGAAGATGGATTATCTCTGAAATGATCACAGAAGCCAGTAGTCAAGTGCACGTCCTTTTTAAAGGGAAAATCCTACAAACAACTTTTTTTAAATGCAGCTACAGCATGCAACAGTAAATATGTCTTTTCTGAGCTCTCTCTTTACTTTGTAGTCGGTGGAGATGAGCCTGAATCTCAGGTCTTTTCTAGCTCTGTGACCGTGCATGTGTTACCTTGCATCTTGCAGCTTCAGGCTGCACTTGTACAATATAAGATAAATAATTCAAAGTGCCTCTGAGAAATAGAAGTAAAGCACGTGTATCCTTTAGAGTCAGGACGGCCCATAATTAATATTCAAGAGGTGGTAGTTGAGGCTGTCAACCATGAGGATGACGACGAAGATGATGATCACAGCTCCAGTCCCACCTTGTGCAGAAAGCCCTTCCTGACCGCTCTCCCTGACCACTTTCCCTAACCTTCGGGGATGGTCCTGATGTCCTCAGCAGCACAGACTGTCACCTGTTTGCTAAGCATCAAGAACTGTGTTTCAAGCCAGGTGCAGTAGCATGATAGCCTGTAATCCCAGTGCTTGGGAGGCCGAGACAGGAGGATCACAGGTCTGAGGACAGCCTCAGCAACTTAGTGAGACTCTCAGCAACCTAGCAAGACTTTGTTCCAAAACAAAAATTTAAAAAGGGCTGGGGGTATAGCCTGGAGGTAGAATGCCCCTGGGTTCAAACCCCAGTACCAAAAAACATAAAATCTGTTTCAAGTAACCTCTGATGTTAACATGATGGTAAAAACACAAGATCTGAAATCAACCTGCATGTCAGAGAAGTTTGGTCATTTGCCCAAGATCACCCAGCTAATAAGTGGCAGAGTTCAAGTTCAAGTTCAAGTTCAAGTACAAGCCAGATGACTCCACCACCCAAGATCTTACCTCCTACTTTGCCTTCGCTCCCTATTGTGTTCTCATCCATCTATAAAGCTTAGTGCTACACTCTTGGAACCCACTCTTTATTGTGGGGACCAATAACCTTGTTGTTGTGTTTCCAGGCTCCCTATTGGCCAATGAATTTTGATTTATTCTGGCTCAAATCAATGCCAAACACACATGGAGGATGGATCTGTGACCTTTGAGCCCCAGCATTGTGGCTTCAGTGTAGCAGAATTGAGGTAGAAACTGTCTAGCGATGCCTAATCGATTGCAAGTGGTGTCAAGGCTGGTGGTGGACAAACTCAGGGTGGAATCAGCATCGCTGGGCTGCACCTGGTGAGGAACTAGAAGTCAAGTAGTGTTTGTGTCCCAGCTAATTTTGATACGTTTGCTTTCCTAAAACTACAGACATTTGACCTGCTCACATGTTGGATGCCCTGGCTGTCCAGCGCCTCTTGCTCTTAGAGTCTTGGAGACCACTTGAGAATGCAGCTCCTGCCGCAGGGTCTGTACTCACTGAGCGCTGGTCCTGTTCCTGGTCTTCAGTGTGGGCCTAGGAACAGGTTCCTGATACAGACTTCTAGGGTCCTAGTTCCCATTCTATCACGTGCAAACCGTGTGAACCCGGGGTAGAGTATCTCCCATGCCCCGGTTCTCTTATCTACCTAATAAGAATGATACCCCGAAGCCGGGTGTGGTGGCGCACACTTGTAATCCCAGTACTTTGGGAGGCGGAGACCGGAAGATCCGGGTTCGCGGCCAGCCTCAGCTCTCTCTCTCCCTGTCTCTCTCTCTCTCTCTCTCTCTCTCTCTCTCTATCTCTCTACTTAGTGAGGCCCCCCGCAACTTAGTGAGACCCAGTTTCAAAATAAAGTATAAAAAATAGGGCCGGGGGTGTAGCGTGGAGGTAGAACACCCCTGGGTTCAATCCCCGGTACCGCAAAAAAAAAAAAAAAAAGAATGATACCCGAGTGCTCAGGCCTGTTCTAAGGAGACATGAAGTGTCATGTATAAACAGATAGCAGTCTCAGCCCCTGGGCACTCAAAGCTCCCCTGAGCTCCCTGGTTACAGCTATCACAAGGCCCAAGGAAAATGTGCAGCTCAAGTCTCCTGCATGGGGTAAAAAGAATTCACATGACCTCAACCTTCACTCCTCTTCCCCTCCTTCAGCCACCCCACATTCCTGCAAAATGTCCTGCTGCCCTCCACACAGGGGGGAGAAACACCTGCTGTGGGGTCACAGCGCTGAATTCAGAGAACTGCAGCTCTGAAAGCAAACTGTGTGTCACGCAGTAAGGTATTTAGCCTGCTTCTGCATTTCTATGATGTGAATGAGCCAAGTTAAAGAATGGCTGTCACATGATCACCGCGTTGGCCATGCTGTTGCTCTCCCAGATAGTTCTTTCTTGCTTGGGCTAGTGTTTTCTTCGCAAAACTCTCTGCCTCTTTTTTTCTTGTGTGTATGTCAATCGTCTGCCTCCTTCTCCATATTTCTTTAAAACTCTGTACTTTCCTCAGGCTCGTGTCTCACACTGTCTCTTTACATCATTCCCTCTCTTTTTCTCATGCTCTATCTTCTTCTTCT
>PVJS01063032.1:0-10585 GCA_004027185.1 Glis glis | reverse complement strand
GCTACACCCCCGGCCCTATTTTTTATACTTTATTTTGAAACTGGGTCTCACGAAGTTGCGGAGGGCCTCACTAAGTACAAAGAGAGAGACGGGGGGAGAGAGAGAGAGCTGAGGCTGGCCTTGAACCCTGATCCTCCGGTCTCCGCCTCCCAAAGTACTGGGATTACAAGCGTGCACCACCACGCCCGGCGAGAAATAACCTTTTCTCCTAGTCATTCTTCCCTTTGTATAAGTAATAATCTGTATTATTTCATTTCTTAATGCCAGATGATCTTTAATTCATTTTAGTAGTTACTTTAGACAATAAAATCATATAAGGCAAGATATAGGTAAATATATCCATAGTCGTATTCTACTTTCTCCAGCTGAACAGCTGATTTCATTTGTTAACATTACCAATTCTTACGCTTATTTTCGTTGAGCTTGATGTTTGACTCCTTCAGTAGATTATTTTGAGTGCCTATGAGAAATCGCCAAGTTGCCAAAGATCGTGAATTTTATGCTAAGTGCTAGGGATCCAGCAGCGAATAAGACTGAGTCCCTTTCCCCCAAGGGCCAGCGGGCCAGGGGGCACGAATTGGCCTTTTGGAATTCTAATTTTAAAAGAGCAGCAGAGGAGGTAGTGCAGTATTCTCAGTTCCTTTACCCAACCAAATAAAAAGAAATTTGCACATATTTCTACTGAGCCAGCTGGACACCAGGACATTTTGAGTAGTGTTAAAAAAAATGGAAAGCTCCTTCCATTTGAAGCTGGCTTGTGTTGGAGAAAGTAAAAAGCAGACTCACAGAATATTGCAAGCAGCGCCTCAGTCGGATGCATGAAATGGTGCGTGGTCCTTGCATCGTGTTTTAGCATGCAAGAGAGTGTCGTGATGTGAATGCAGAGATGGGTCTGGGGAACAGCCCGTCTCCAACAAGGAACCAAGGGAGACTTGGCTGTACCCTGGCTTAACACAGACGTCTGATGGCTTCGTGCCCCTATTTGGATGACTGATTTCACATGTATTTTTATTACAAGTGAAGATGCATGTTTGAATTGTTTGTTTTTGGTACTGGGGACTGATCTATACCCTTTGGCCCTTTTTAGTTTGAAACAGTCTTGATAAATTGCTGAGGGTCTTGCTCAGTTGCTGAGGCTGGCCTCGAACCTGCGCTAAGGCTGGCCTCGAACCTGCGATCCTCTTATCTCGGCCCCCAAGTACTGGGATTACAGGTGTGTGACACCGTGCCCGGTGTGTGTTTGAATTTTGAGCTGTTGAATTCTCACTAGCAGTGAGAACTGTGTCTTAACAGCAGGTGGGTCCGGAAGAAAGATGGAGTGTTAATGTGGGTGCCTGTGAGCTGCCCGACTCTCTGGACCCTGCGTGGCTCGGGCAGCCTCCTCCGTGTTTGAACCCTCTTCTCTCTCATCGCTTGACCTCTCCGCAAAGCTTAGGTATGACTGCCTCTTGCAATTCTTCTCTGAATGATGTTTCCCTTACCCGGGACCCACGCTAAGCACCTGTGCGACCGAATCCTGGGGCCCTCTGTGCTGTGTGCCGTTCTCCAAGACCAAGCGGGACCAAGGCAAGAATGGTTTCTTCTTGTTCTGTGTGTTTGTTCTTAGTGCCTAATTTAGTGCAGAGAGCACAGCAGCCAATCTATAAATTCTCCATCCATATAATTGAAACAATAGGATTTTTAAAAATTGGGAAGTTGTTTTAATGTATTTTTGCTCCCTTTTCTGACCATCACTAGACCTGAAGTCATCTTTTGGTATTTTGTTTTGTTTTTGGTGCTGGGGATTGAACCCAGCATGCATTCTGTCTCTGAGCTGCATCCCCAGCCCTTTTGACTTTTTATTTTATTTTTAAAAACTTGAAATAGCCTCTCACTAAGTGCTGAGGGTCTCACTAAGTTGCTATGGCTGGCCTCGAACCTGTGATCCTCCTGTCTCAGCCTCCCACGTACTGGGATGACAGGCCGCAGCCACTGCGTGGGGCTCTGGAAGCCATCTTTGATATCTGCCTCTCCCTCATCCATTTGTTAAGTCAGTCACAAATTTTAACGGTGTTCTGTTGTGGTGTGTCTGTAAATGGTCCTCCACTGTCATTACCATGAGCCTTTTCCTTTTGGGCCTATTAGTAGAAGAAGTTTGAGAAATGCTGATTAAGCAGTTGATAGTTTATTCTCCACAGGACTTGACACAACTTTTAAGGAGAGTATTATAAATTTCTCAAGAGGAATGTGGGCTGGAACATGACCTGTATTGGATCAGGGACACTTTTTTTCATCCCGGAGCATCTTACCTGGTTAAGGCTCTGCAGAACCACCTGGCAGACGTCGCTTAGCCCCCACCCCTCACTGCGGCTCAGCACTGTCTGGGCTTAACTTACAGACAGACGTCAGCCATGGACGGAGAACGCCTGGAAGGGCAGAGTGCACCGCCTCTTCCTCCGCCAGTCTTGGCAGTTTGCATCAGTTTACCTCGTGGAGGTGACGGGGCCCTGGGTAGGAAATGCACCTTGTTCACGTGCTAAAGACACACTGTCTCTACTCAAAGCGCTGTGGTTGGCCCACTCTCCTTGATGCCGCCTTGCTGAGATTGTAATGAGTTGACAGCCTCTGTCTGCAGAGACACCTTCAGAAAGAATGCCCTGCTCCCCGCAGTCGGCGCCTGCCCACGCCCCTGCCACGGGATTTCAGAGCCAGCCCCAGGGAAGCTGGGTGGCCGGCTCCTGGGCTTTCGGATGATCCTAGATCGATGACTTCTTGGTTTTCGATGACAAACTTGCTATTCTGTATACATCTACCTAACGCTCATCTATTTCAATTCCTTTGCTGAGGTAGCAAGAACAAAAGAGAGAGCCGGGCGTGGTGGCGCACGCTTGTAATCCCAGTACTTGGGAGGCTGAGACCCAAGGATCCGGGTTCGCGGCCAGCCTCAGCTACTTAGGCCCTCCGCAACTTAGTGAGACCCTGTTTCAAAATAAAGAATAAAAAATAGGGCTGGTAGTGTAGCTTGGAGGTACCGAGTTCAATCCTTAGTACCGCAAAAAAAAATGCGAGATCTATTTTGCCCTTGTTTTGAATATAAATAAGGATCATAATCAGGAAATCATATTGTTGACACTGTGGTTATCATACTGTACTTTTCTGTTTGCTCAGGGCACAAATTTTGGAGTCTTCCTCCCCAGCTCTTTTTCTTTGAAATCCTACATTTGATCCATCCGTAAATTCTATTCTACCCAACTTCAAAATATAGTAAAAGAGCCAGGTGTGGTGGCGCACACTTATAATCCCGATACTTGGGAGGCTGAGACAGGAAGATCACAGGTTCAGCCTCAGCAACTTAGCAAGGTCTTCCACAACTTAGGGAGATCCTGTTTCAAAATAAAAAATAAAAGAGGGCGGAGGGTATAGTTCAGAGGTAGAATGCCCCTGGGTTCCATCCCCGGTACCCCCCGCACACACACACCTGGGGAAGATTTAGAAAAGTGGACATTAATATTTCACATTTGAGCCAAATGCCTTTAAGTTGGTGTCTTAGGAAATCACATTCCCTAGATGCTGATGAAAACATGTTCCCTGGCTGCACGGTGAGCCCAAGCCCACGTAACTGCGAGTGATAGCTACCGTGCTAAATAATTCATAATAACGGGCCAGAGTTGGAGCAATTAAAAACATGACCGACTCAGGACAATACTATAGATAAATGGATGGTCAAGAATCCTTACCAAAAGACTGGTTGGAAGTCCAACTAGATGTATGTGTGTCCGGGGCAGAGTTGTCCACTACCACGTGTCGCACAGTATTTGAACAATTAGTGACTTGGTTACTTCTGTTCACTGATAGAACATTTCAGTAATTTTTAAAAGCTCCCTTTCTTGATGGAGCAGCACTGTTAATGACAGGTAAAAAGAATGAGCACTCTAGAGAGAGTCAAACCCAGGGCTGAAGCTTCCTGGTGAGTTTTGTCCTCTAAGGACGACTCTGAGAATAACTGTTTTCTCTCCAATTTGGCAGAGAGATGGTGTGAGTTAGGCCAAAACCTCCTTCCAGGGAATCCTTTTAATCCATCTTTGTACAAGGTTAATAAATCACTTCATTCCCAGGTGTGTACCAATTTCTAACAAAAGCACGAAAAAACAAATCTAAGAATTCACTTGGAGATAGAATTTCAAGCAAAACCTGAGAAAAGACTTTGGGTGGAGAAGCAGCTCTCCTACTGATAGGAAGGGTGTGCGGTGGGAAGGGGCCGATTCCAGTTCTAAGTAGGAGAGTTTGTCATTTGTTTTATTTTTAATATTAACACTTCTTCTCTGGTGAGGATTTAGGTTTATATAGGTAACCTAGATTCCTATAGGATTCCCAACAGTACTGCATGTGGGGTCTTTTGCTTATGAACAAAACCAGGTACATGTGAATTAAGAGATAGGTATGTGTTTATACATGTACATACTACATACACACAACACGTAAGAATATATGCATGCATACATACCTTAATTCATATGCATGTTTTATTTTATCCTTTTCTGAACTATTTGAACTGCAATTCTAAATACATGTTTTCTGTATGAATTATTGTATAATTTAGTCGTATTTAAGTGTTTGATTCTAGATAGAATATAAGTTTATTCTTATATTAACTTAGAATATAAGTTTATTCTAAACTCTTAACTGGTAGGAAAAAGGTATAATGTTTCTATTCAAAAGTATGAGAAGGGTTCGCCTACTTCTGGCAGGTTCCAAGTGAGAATATTTTCTTATCAGAGTCCTTATATCTGTTAAAAAATAACTTGCATTATGATTAAGTTTGTCATAGGTGGTTTATGGCAGTGCTATAAAATATTTAAAGTAAAAACATCTGTAATATGGCCTGATTAAATTAATAAACCTGTCAGATAAATGACCATTTAGAAGGCCTATTTCATGCCCACGAGATTGCTGAATCCTGAGCCCGTCATTTCCTTGAGTTTTCCTAATCTTCTTTACATAGTTAGATGTCAGGATTATCTTAGTGACTTTGTCAGATACTAACTTTCCTAACTAGAACAAAATGGTCTTGGGCACTGTGGTCAAGTGTATTTCCAGATTTTTTTCTTCTAAATTTCTGAAGAATTCCCCCTTTCTGCATGTGATCATCTTCACGTGGATGTGTTTGTTATTTATAAATCAGTTAGCAGAGCTGCCTGTCACGAAATTACAAAGGACAGTGCCTGGCGACCTTGCAGCTTTTGGTCAAGGTTATTAATATGTCTGCTGAGAGTATTGATTGTCTCCCATGTGGCGATTCTGCCTGCTGCTTCCATTTCTATTTAATGCAGTATAAAACTTGTCACCACGCTTCCCATGTTTTAAAATCAGTTATCGCCCTTTTATTTATCCTAAAATTTATTGAGTCCTACAAATATCGATTTCCAGAAAATCATTTCAGGATGGATGTAATATTAGGAAAACATGTTTTGTGTAAGTGTAAGAGTGAGCCGGGTTCTTGTGTAGAAATGGCCTCTGGTCTGTAGCTCTGTCTACCTTACTAACATGCCCTTAGAAACACAGGAAGAAATGTGTGTAGAAAACTGCGATGTTCGTTCAACGCTTCACCTTGTTCTGGGTGGTGTTTCCAACAGTCTAAGCAGGTGAAACAGGAATGAAACCTTTACTCAGCTCCTAGCTTTTCTATGTTTGATTGAAAGCAACTAGCAAGACAATTTGTGTTTCCAAAGATTCAGAAACAGAGAATTATTCCAGCAAAAAGGAAAGACACAAGTTAGGATGCCGTCCAACTTTTGTATGAATGCAGCGTTTAGTGACAGCAAAGTATTGTCTACCACTAAATTATATAATCAATCATCTGGTCTTTAGAGTGGTTCAAAGACTGAAAAATGCCTATGGTACTTTTTAAGAAGTAATATTTAAGAGAATGAGAAATATGTAAAGGAAAGGGCATGTTTATAAAGATGAAGGACATGTCAAATGTTTAGAATACTTACTTGTCAGATAGGGAAATTAAAGGTGACTCCTTTCCCCCAGTTTAATGTTTATAGTTGTCAAAATTTTTACACCAAGCACTGGTAATTTGTAATTCTGTGACTTAGAATAGGTATCAAGTTGCTTTAAACAAAAGAATGGGTGGGAAAGGTAAGGGAAGCCCATTTTTAGCATCTGTGATTTCATGGGACATTCTCAGTTCTGTGAGTAGGCTTTTATCAATATCTGACCAAGGTAGCCAGCAGCCCATGCAGTCTGATTCCTCTTACTATTTGTAAACTGGAAATTATCCTGATGGTAAGCTTCAAAGATAGAAAATATCCTAAAACATACTTTAAAAAGTCAAAATTTTAAAAAGATATTTTGAAGTTACTAGTAAATTTTATTTGAAAGAGCTCCGTGTATCTTTTTATATGTTTTTTAATTGAAAGTAATAAATGAAGAAATAAGAGGCTGGGTGTGGTGGCACAAGGCTGTAATCCTAGTACATAGGAGGCTGAGAAAGGAGGATCGAAGGTTTGAGATCAACCTGTGCTACTTAGCGAGGCCCTCAGCAACCTAGCGAGACCCTGTTTCAAAAAAAAAAAAAAAAATAGGGCGGGGGGAGGTTAGAAGCTCTAGCAGTCAGAGCCTCTCTGATAGAAGAGGTAGGACATTGAATGACAGGAATCCGTGACAACAGCAAAGGACAGGTGGAGTCTACCAAAAGGAGAGGGCTGTGATCCAGACATCAGGAAGCCATTTCCACTGGGGCTCGAGGCCTCCAAGTTACATTGGAGGCTGAGTTGTTGGAGGGGCCGCTGCTTCTGCTGCCACTGTAACGGTGGCCCTGTACTCTGCTGTCCCCAGGAACCAACACTGCCTTATTTCTGAAACCAGAAGGCTGGATTCCTCAGTTACCTGCAGGGGTTCTGATGAGCCCTTTGCGTATGTTGGCTCTACAGGAAGTAGACACAAAAACGACCAAACAACAAAAAACAGAGCAAAGAATACCTTCTCTTCCTTCCAGCTTTGAATCTCTAACAAAAGCCTCCCTTTGGCACAGTCTAAGACACCAGCTGGGCCAAGACTAAGGACAGTGTAGTTGAGAGTCTTCTAGCCTCCTGTGAATTGGGAAGATGGGGATGGAGTTGCTAGCCAGCGAGCTGTCTGCAGGCATGCTTGTTCATTCGCTCATTGCAGTAATTTCCTTCTTTTCTGCCACCAGTTTTAATAACTGACCTGCAAGTCAATAACGTAGAGTCATGGCAGCTCACTTGCCACAAGCACATGCTGTAGCGCATTAAAAACACAGTCTCGTTAGGAAGAGAGCAGTCAGAGAAAGGGGACGGCCCCAAGAAAGATGCGCGCATTTCTCTGAGGCATCACCTACAGGGTGTGTAAGAAGAATGCAATATAAAATGTTCACATCCTGGTAAATGAGAGAGGTCTTCAAGTTTTTGTAGTCATAGAAACTTTGTTAAGGGCTGTGGATGTCACTTAGTGGCAAAGCACTTGCCAAGCGTGTGCCAGGCCCTGGGTTTGATTCCCGGTGCCTTCCCTGACCCAAGTATATGCTAATGGTGTGGTAGGAGTCACATAACCAATTAGAACAAAGAGAATACTATTTTATTCATATGGAAAATAGTGTCAGTAACCTTCTAAGGATTATTAGCAATGCCTCTTTAAAACATTTGCTTTTTAAAAAGATGGCATCATCCCAATTTATTTTAGTGTTTATTTTTGTGGTACTGGGGATTGAACCCAGGGGCATTCTACCTTTGAGCTATGCCCCCAGCCATTTTAATTTTTTTTTAAATTTTGAAATAGGGTCTCACTAAGTTGCCTAGCCTCAAACCTGCAATCCTCCTGTCTCAGTCTCCCAAGTACTGGGATCATGGGCATGTACCACTATGCCTGTCTCAGCCCAATCATTTTAAAGACTGAATGATCATCAGGTACAGTAGACAGGGTCATGGGGGCTGGTGATCAGGGGGTGTTCTGAGCCCCATCCTTGCCCCAGCTCACTGTTCCTATTCACAAACACGGCTCTCCCTGTCCTACAGGTCATGAGTGAATGCCGTTCTGTTTTTAGCTTAACCACCATCATTCCTGATAACACATAACTCTTCAATTTAGTCACGTATGCCTGGTATAATCTACACAGTGTTCCTTGAAATGTGGAGTCTGCAGCGCTGGTGGTGTAAAAGATGATTTTAGACACACTTGGAAATGCTAGTAGAGAATGAAACGCTTGTGCTAATTAGCATCATTGAGCGTTAGAAACGCTTGTGTTTGTTGAGTTGTTTGCTTCTTGCTTCCACACTCATCTTTCTGATTAAGGTCAAGGGCGCACAGCCCCATTGGGTGCTAGCATCCTTCCAACATGCACCCTGCACTTTCGGTGACAGACAGCAGGCCTCAGGCTCTGGATTCATAAGGAAACAGCGCGTCTCATTAGGATGGCATGGCGTGGCATGGTTTCTTATTGGACTTAGTTTGGGATCACTTTCTACTTATACAATGTTACTGAGATTTCCCTTCAGTAGTCATAGAAAGTTTTAAAAGCGAGTGCAATTAAGAAAATTCCAACTTGAAGAAAAATGCTAAGTATGCAATATTATGGGTGGTATAGATGTAGTACGTGGTGACAGTCACAAAGAGGATTGCTATGTGAATACTTGAGAGTTTGGAAACAGTGCAGTGTAGCACATTTACTGCCATACTATTCTTTTTTCTGGTTACTTTTAAATAGAGATATAAAACATGGGCTGATAGACATGTCTGGAAAGCTACAATTAAGACAGTCATTTTTGTCTACTTTCTTTTCTTATCTATACGGGCCCTACCCAGTAAGTGAAAGGGATGATAATTGATTATTAACATTTTAAAACCACCATTCTTATCAAAATGGTTGTGTAGTTTTAGTGAACCTTGACCACTTGGTTCTCCAAATACACACATGAGATAGATATGAGTCCAAATGTCAATTTATACCTTTATAATTACTCTGATTCTAAAAATGTTTCATTGTTTATCTACAGTATATTTAAAGAGACAGGGTATTAGAAGATTTTATTTATTCATTTATTTAGTCCTGGGGATCAAACCCAGGGGCATTCTACCTCTGAGCTACACCCCACTCCTTTTTTTAAAATATTTTTATTTTGAAACAGGGTCTTGCTAGGCTGATGAGAGTCTCACTACTTGCTGAGACTGTCTTCAAACCTGTGATCCTCTTGTCTTAGCCTCCTAGCTACTGGGATTACAAGCATGTGATACCACGACCGGCAGAAGATTTAAAAATAGCAATTAGACTGGGAAGAAAAGAAAGGGAATGAGATGAAGTATTTATTTTGCTGCCATCTGACTGCACTGGTCTGCTTTGGGGCTACCCGTGGAGAGATGGAGTTGGCGCCCCTAAGCTAAAGTTATTGACAGTCTTGGATCTCATCTATAAGGCTTAATTTTAGGTAGAAAATACACAAAAGACTCTTACTATTGTTGGAATGCACTTCACAATTTCCAAATCAGTTTTGAATGTTGGGAAGACTCAACATTAAACTTCTGATTGGTGGTTGGTGAAGATTAGGTGAGGCTTCGGTTCTGGTCTCCCACCAGAACTGAGCCCTTCTCTTCCGGGTTGCTCTGAATAGCTATCTTACTTGCGTTCTGAATTTTAAATTTTAGTTTCATTTGTTTGGATTCTTTCAAGTGTCTTTTCCTTCTTTTTTTTCTACTGTTAGAAATCTTGGTTTATGATACCTGAGAGCTAGATAGCAATTATATTTCTTATGTGATGTGCACATACATATAAGAAGGGCCTAACTCACAAGGCATACCCACATTTAAAGGTTATTATTTTTAAAATCCAAAGTTTTCTTTCTCCTCAGTTTCCTTTAAACATTTACTCCAAGCTTTTCCTGAAGCAATTTGGTATTCATTTCGTTAAAACAACTCTTGTAAAATATCAACACACTTTAGGAGAATAAAATCTATGATTATACTTGAGATAAATGTTGCCAGCTATAACACATTGCCTGTGTCTATTTAAAAATAGGAATAAGCCAGACATGGTGGCACTCGCCTGTCATCCCAATACTTGGGAGGCTGAGACAGGAGGATCGCAGGTTTGAGGCCAGCCTCAGCAACTTAGTGAGACCCTTAGCAACTTAGTGAGACCCTATTTCAAAAAAATAATAAAAATAACAATAAAAAGGGCTGGGGGCGCAGCTTGGAGGTAGAGTGCCCTGGGTTCAATCCCCAATACCACAAAAATAAATAAATAGGAACAAAAAGTTACTACTGTTTCCAATGAGACTTTTTGAGAATAAATATTAAAATAGTTTACAGGTAATTTAAGTTCTAGGCATCAAAACTGATGTGGTATGAAGCGCAGTAGACGAGGGGTGAGAAGACTTAGCTCGTTAGTTGCAGAACAGGACCTGGATTTTTTTTTTTTTTGCGGTACCGGGGATTGAGCCCAGGGGTGTTCTACCTCCGCGCTACACCCCCGGCCCTATTTTTTATACTTTATTTTGAAACCGGGTCTCACAAAATTGTGGAGGGCCTCACTAAGTAGAGAGAGAGAGAGAGAGAGAGAGAGAGAGAGAGAAAGAGAGAGGGAGAGAGA
>PVJS01063031.1:0-10584 GCA_004027185.1 Glis glis | reverse complement strand
AAACTCCAGAAGCAGGAAATGGGACCTCAGATTCCCATTGATCACCTTCTAAATTTGGCCTTTGGGGTTTTCAACAACAGAGACAAGGTAGATACAATTAAAAGCCAGAAGAGACAAAAACGGACATAAGGACAAGCCCACTTAATTGCCCTGGCATTGGGTAATAAATCCCTGCCCCCTCAGAGATACCCAAAGGCTCCTGCGTGAGAGAGGGAAAGAAAGTCGAGGCCTGGCACCTGCCATTATTGCAAAGAGCCTGAGCACTGGATCAAGGACTGCCCTAGCCAGGAGTCCATCTGCATCTGGGATGTGCCCCCCTCTGTGAAGAGGAAAAACATTGGAAGCACGATTGCCCTCACCTCTGAAGGGAGGTAAGGTCATCTGCTCCTATCATGGCTACCCTCAAAGACTGAAGATGCCCGAGGCTCAGCAAGGCCCCTCTGAATACCCTCTAACCAGCTGGACAGCAGAAGAGCCTGGGTGACTCTTGACGTGGCAGGTAAAGATATCAAGTTTCTCTTGGATATGGGGGTTTAATCCTTTCTGTGATTGTCTCTCCTGGGCCCTTTTTTTTTTTTTAAAGAAACATGTACTGTAACTGGGGTTGACTGTACCCCCAAGGCCAAAAGATTTAACTTAACCTTCTTAGTTCTCCCAGAGTGTCCCACAGCTGTTACAGGGACACAAATCCTGGATTCATATGTCTAGAATTAAACCTGTGCCTCCTGAGACTTTATAGAATTAAGACTCTGAAGTCAGAAATAGGCCTCCAGATGATAAAACCTGGGAACACCAAAAGAATCCCAAAAGACTGAATCAAGATAAGTTTTGGTTTTATGGTTTTTTTTCCTTATAACTAGTATATATTACGTCTAGCCAGACTAAAAGATGTCAACTTATTTGTCTGCTAATTTCTACATCATTCTTCCAGGAAAAAACAAACTTTCTCCTGGATTGGGCACAACAATATAACAGAGGTATTAATAAAGGTGCCTGTTTAATTTGTGGGCTAGTACCCACTTCCAGTTTATCTGAATTACCTTGGTAAATAATGCCCGTTCAAAAATAATTGGTTAACACCTCGATGAAATAAAATTCTCATTTTTTTGGCCAATATACTTTGCATCAGAATGCCCTTCTGTTGTTTAAATTGCTGTTATTGGTGACTAATATTGTGCATATTTATGCCTCTTTTCCAGAACATCAGAGAATGATAATTCCACAGTCAATCTAAAACCCTGGCCTTCCTGTGTCTCCTTTAGACCAGTTAGGATGAGACTCTTGGTCCCTGGATAGGTAGAGTCTACAGCCCTTTATCAGCAGAGAAGACATTTCAGAAGTCAGACCTTCGCCCTTCTGCAACCCCCTTAAGATTAAGGGACCAAAGTCTCAAAGGGGGAAATGATGAGGTAGAATAGAAAAGATAGAAATATTAGGCAGAAAGGAGACATTGGGAAGAAAAATAAAGATTTGAAGCTTTTGGGAGTTCATGATCTGACTCCACCCTATAGAGTGCATTCAGTCAGGCAGAAGCCTTAATAAGTCCACACCTTTAATCACTCCTCTCCTCACCTGAGATACTTAGTGGAAATATGATGGGTGAGAAGGACAAGGGTCACACCCCACTGCTAATCTGTTGCCAAAGAAACCTGAAGGTTAAGAGAAAGGCCTGCCCTCCTCTGAGCAACCCTACCTCCTCTCTCTGCCAGGACCCATTTCTGCCATCTGTTTGATTGCACTGATGGGACCCTGTTTCTTCAACTGCTTAACTATGGTGCTTCATAGCCCAGCCCATTACCTACCCTTACCCCAGGAAGAACAAGCAGAAGCCTCTTTCTCAAGGATTGAGAAAGGTGAATAACAGGAGTAGGGAATGTAATAATGTGCCCAAAAAAGTAATTTTTTAGCCTCATTTTCTACCCTAAAAATTAAATTCCCTGTCTTTACTGCCCCAAGGACAAGACTAGTTCCCCAAGGATGGAAAAACCAGTTCCTGCCTTTATTGATAAACCAGTTCCTGCCTTTATTGCCCCTAAGGACAATACCCAATAAATCAGTTCCTGCCCCTACCTCCGCTCCAGACAGAGCCCTAAAAACTGACCCCCACCTCTGTGTCTAACCCCCTACCCTAAACTAATCACTTTACTTCTAAATAAGGGAACACGTTCTGTGGTTGGCTGATTCGAACCCAAACTACAAAAATCTGTGTCTGTGACCCCAGCTTGTTCTATAAAAAGAGAGCTGTAAGCTACACAAGGGGCTGCCGTTCTAGCCTGTGCTGGTGGACGGTAGCCCCGCGGTATTAAAGTCTCACCTTAACTGAGTCGGTGGTCTTGGAATTTCTGTTTCTCGCACCTTGTTCAACATGTATAAGTGTATATAAAAAGTAATTGTAAAATTAATTATTGACTATTATTTTTCTTTTAGCAGTCAAAGCTATTCCTTTGTTATTTTTAAGTGTTCTTGGTTTGAAGTAGGTACTGACTGCCTAGGAATTTAGCTCTTCTTATACCTCAAAACACTTTGAATATATGTTAAGTACTTTTGAAAATACTTTCCTGTGCATGTTCTAGTGTCCAGGGACTGGTAATAAGTTACATGCATGTGTCAAGTGCAGGTCTGGTAGAGCATTATTATGAACTATTTTGACAAATGGTGCAATTTACTATACTTATTTTTTATAGCATTGCATTGCCATATAGAGTATGTTAATGATCCTCTTTTTCCTGATGGAGGAATTGACACTTTTGAGTTGAGTGAGTATACATCAAGCAGCGTTTGCTATGTAATTCTGAATACTAAATTGATAAATAATTTTTTTTATAATTTTGGTCCTCCAAATTCTTTTTACCTCAATTATAGACAGAGATAAGGTAAATGTGTTTGCTTGAATATGTACATATTACCAGAATTTATCCATTTAATTTGGCTTATCTACACTATAGCCCTACCAACTCTAAGTAGATAATTTAAAAGAATTCAAACAGAAAGTGGAGTGGCGACAATAAATCCACTATTTTAACCTCACTGTCTTATAAGACAATGATGGTATTCTATTACGTACTACTCAAAGTGTACTTTATAGATTGACACTGGTCCACAGACAATGATAGTACTCTATTAAGTACTACTCAAAGTATGGTTCATGGATTGACACCGGTTCACAGACTTACTGGTCTGTAATGACATAGGTACAGAAATCAAGAGCACATGTGTGGAAACTTTTAAAGCAATTTAGCATCGTCATGATTTCCAAACACTGAAGGACAGAGATGTGGTCCAGCAGTCTTGGTTGGTGATGGCCTGGAGTGAAATGCAGATGAGAAGGGATCCTTCATTAAAGACACTTTGTAAAGCTCTGATCTGTAACACAGCAGTACTATCTATGAGACAGTAGCACTTCCTATAACGTAGTTGCACTATCTATAACATTATAGCACTTTCCATAACATAGTAGTGCTTCTCCACAATCTTTGACTTTGAAATATAACTTTGTTTAGTTTTGTCAATGTCACGGACTATGCCAAATGTTTTATTATTTTTTGTTATGTTTATATGCTTTTACTGGTACATTATAGTCTCACATCATAATGTAAATCATGTTGATAGTGACATACATGCACACTGTACTTGATGCCCCCCCTACCCCGGTTATCTCTCCCTCCCCCTTCCCCATACAGAGTAATGAGATTGACATTGGTATTTTACATATGTACACAAAGCCAATGGCAGTACTTCCTTCCTTGATCCTCACTCTTCCCCTTTCCCTTCCCCTAGATCACCTCCTTGGTTCCACTGAGGTTTCTCCTCCATTATCTGGAGTCCCTCTGGTATCCCAATTACTCCCTAGCTTCCACATATTAGAGAAAACATATGACCCTTCACTTTCTGTGACTGGCTAATCTCACTTAACATAATGTTTTCCAGGTCCTTCCATTTTCCTGCAAATGAAATAATTTTGTCCTTGTTTATTGCTGAGTAGATTTCTACTGTGTGTATTTCCCATAGTTTTGTAATCCATTCATCTGTTGATGGACACCTAGGTTGGTTCCATAATTTGACACTTGTGAATTGTGCTGCTATGAACATGGGTATGCATATATTACTGTAGTTTTCTCATTTTGGCCCCTTTGGAAAGATACCCAGGAGTGATATAATCAGATCATATGGTGGGTCCATTTCAAGTTTTCTGAGGAATCTCCAAACTGATCTCCATGGTGGCTGAACTAATTTGCATCCACACCAACAGTGTAGAAGAGTTTCAATTCCCCCACATCCCCACCAACATTTCTTGTTTTTTGACTTCTTGATGATTGCCATTCTGAGTGGTATTAGATGGAATCTCAATGTAGTTTTGATTTGCATCTCTCTGATTGCTAATGATGTTGAACATTTTTCATGTATTTATTGGCCATTTGTATCTCTTCTTATGTGAAGTGTCTATTTATTTCAATTGCCCATTTCTTGATTGGGTTTTATGAGTTTTTTAGTGTAAAGTCTTTTAAGTTCTTTGTATGTTCTAGATATTAGTCCTCTATCAGAGGGATAACCGGCAAAGATATTCTGCATTCTATAGGCTTTCTCTTTAGACTCTTAATGGTTTCCTTTGATAAGCAGAAACTTTTTAGTTTAATGCCATCCCACTTATTAGTTCTTGTTTTAATTTCCTGAGCTATGGGGGTCTTGTTGGGGAAGTTTCTACCTGTGCCTATATGCTGAAGTGTTGGACCTATGCCCTCCTCTAATAGCTTCACAGTCTCTGGTCTAACTTCCAGGTCTTTGATCCATCTCAAGATGACTCTTGTGCAGGGTGAGAGGTAAGGATTTAGTTCCATTTTTCTACAACTGGATAACCAGTTTTTCCAACACCACCTGTTGAAGAAGCTGTCTTTTCTCCAACATATGTGTCTGGCACCTTTGTCGAAAATCAATTGGCTATAAGTGTGTGGATTTGTTCCTGTATCATCTATTCTCTTCCATTGGTCTTTGTGTCTGTTTCTGTGCCAATACAATGCTGTATTTATTACTATAGCTCTGTAGTGTAATTTGAAATCAGAAATTGTGATGTCTCCTGCATCTTTGCTTAGTTGCCCATCTGGTGGAGTTTGCCCCTCCTCTGGTTCTGGTATTTGCTTCTTTTTTTCTTCTTTGTGTTTTATTTATTTTAGGATTTTTTCTAGTGCTGGCTTGGTAGTCATGAATTCTTTTAGTTTCTGCTTGTCTTAGAGCATTTTTATTTCTCTATCAAATTTGAATGATATCTTTGATGGATATAGCAGTCTTGGTTAGAAGTTGTTTTCTTCCTGGGTCTAGAGTACATCATACCAGCCCCTCCTGGCTTTCATGACTTGGGTTGAGAAGTCTGGAGTGATTCTTATTGTTTTGCCCCTGAATATCACCTGCTCTTTTTTTCTTGCTGCTTTTAAGATTCTTTCCTTGGTCTCTATATTAGTCATTTTTATTATTACGTGGCATAGGTAAGTCCTTCTTTGATCTTGTTTGGTGTTCTGAATGTCTCCTGTATGTGGATGTCCAAGTCTTTTTCTATGTTTGGGTAATTCTCTGATATTATTTCTCTGAAGAGGTTTCTGATACCCTTGGTTTGTGCTTCTAGACCTTCTTCAATGCCTAATATCTGTAAGTTAGGTCATTTCATATTATCCATATTTCTTGGATGTTGAGGTCATGTTGTTGAATTATTTTCTCTGTATTGTTGACTGTGTTTTCAGTTTTGAATGAACTGTCTTCCAAGACAGATACTCTGTTTTCCAAGTGGTCCAGCCTTCCAGAGGTGGTTTCTATTGCAGTCTTTAATTCATTTATTGACTCCTTTATTTCACTCAAAGCCTCTTTTTAGTTCATACTTAGGGCCTCCATTTCTCTATTGATATGCTCTGTCATTTCCTGTACACTTTCTTTGAGGTCTTTGATAATATTGAAAATCAAAATTTGGAATTCTCATTCTGGCATTTCCTGCAGGTCAGTATTGGTGATCTCCCTTGGTGAGTTGTAGGAGTTTATTGTTTCCTCGGTGCTCTTAATTCTCATGTTTTCAGAGTTCTCAGCTTTGTATTTCTGTTGTCTTGGTATCTTCTTCCTCTTTCTGTGTGAGTCTTGTGTCTATTTGTTATCCCTTTATAATAAGGTCTGTGGTGGGGGTATATATTTGCCTCTACAAATCTGTATCGTATAATCAAACTTTTGAGTTTGTCCCCCAGAGGCTCTTTAACAAGATATAGTTAGTAAAGGCAAACAGGAGTCTCTGTCTGTAGGCTGTTGTGCTCTCCAGGCCCAAACTACACAGGTTCAGAGACTGTCATCTACTGTTCAGAGCCTGTAGCCTGCTAGTAGGGATTTAATACGCCGTAGACACCACCGTTGCTCTGCGGATTGTGAGTCCGTGAAACTACAGAGTGCTGATCCCACCTCTGTGGCCAGTGGGCCTAAGCTTAGCAGGGATAGCGATTGCTATGTTCCGAGCTTGTGGCCTGGCTCTCTGAGCTTTGATGGCCCAGGGACACACTGCTGATCTGCTGTTTACAATCACATGGAGTACTGTCAGTCATTGGCATGCATGGATACCAGGTACAATCTCTGGTGGTGGAGAGACTATTGAGTTCCCAGCCTGTAGCTGTGATCATGTGAACCCAATAGCCCCTGGCCTCCTTGCTTTCGGGGCTCAAGCTCTGACATGGAGAGAGTGTACCATTCTGATCCTGGGGCTTGTGTAGCTCAGTTATTTAGACCCAGGGACACTGCTGCTGCTCTGGTTAGCTGTGATCATATGAGCCCTTGTTGGCCTCTGGTGTTGGTGCTTGTAGTGCCCAAACAGTGCCGGATGGGAGTGTATAGCTTTCGGAACTTGCAACTTGGTAGGCTGAGTTATTTCACCCCACAGACACCACAGCTGGCTGTCCCACAGTTATTGCTGGAGAGCCTGCAAAGGCATGGCAAACTGTGGGCTCTAGGTCCCTCCTGTTTGAATATCCCTAGGGACTGTCTGCTGATTCACATTTCTGCTCTGTCTGACTATAGCCCCCACCCCCTCCTCTGCAAGGTGATTTTCAAACTCACAGACCCTGTGAGTCTATTCGTTACCATGCAAGTCCCTGTGGTCATGCAGGACAGTCTCCCACTGAGACGGCTTGTTAATTCACAGTCTTGTCCAGCACTGCTTGTGTCCCTGCAGGCAGAGATGAGCTCTGTTACTCTGCAGGATCTAGCTGGGCTGTCTGGGTAATTGGGTCTTTGTCGAGCATGGAGAGAAAAGTGCAACTGCTTTTGATGATGGTTTGTAGTCGCTGGCCCAACAAGGTTCTGCTGCTTCTTTCCTGGAGTTGGTCTCTGATTGCTGCTGATCCCGCAGGCCACCAGCACAGTGTGGGCTCAGCAAGATGGTGCCGCCACTGCTCTCTGCTCACCAGGAGAGATGTGGGGAGCTCCTTTCAGTCCTCTGTTCTCTCTGCTGCCTCTGATTCCACTGTTTTGACTGTCATTGTTTTGTTGGGTTTTGGCTTCTCTTCTTCCCTTGCCAAGAAGTAGTCTTCCTGTTGGTTGAGTTCCAAGTCTTGGAGCACCTGAAACACGCTGTCTCTCTCTATTCTACCATCTTTCTACACCTTCTATGCCAAGTATTTTAGTGTATTTGATTTACTTCTCATAACTTTCTTGTTACATGCCCTTGTTAGATCCATTTTACAGATGAGAAATGTAAAGCACAAAGAAGTATCTTGCTTAACATCATGGAGCTAGTAAATCCACATCAGGAAAACTATGAGAAATGAAGTAGCTTTAGATGAAGTGATAATCCTATGGCAGTAGTTCACACTGACTTCAGCTCTTGCATCTGCACCTGCAGGACAGGAAGTGATGAGCAACATTGTAGGACATGTTGGGAGATGTGGATCTTTGGCTTGTGGATGGATAAATGGATAAATATCTTGGATAAATCACGGCTTTCCTACTTCAGGAGTGAAAGAAGTTGTCCTGGGCCCCAGAGAGAACCTTCCAGATATATGTTTCCAGAGGGAGAATATAAATTTCAAGTGGTCAGAGAGGTGAATTCTTGCTTGTTACTCCTACTCTTTCTTTTCTGCCTTGAGCAATGCATAGGGGATCCAATAAAAATCACTGTTGTGATTTTTTTCTTTCTTATCTCACGTCCCATACATAAATTACACTATTGGGTAAATCGAGGTATCTGATGGGATGCAGAGGTTCCTTTCCAACATATCTTCCTCTAATCCTTGCCTGTTCCTTAATCATTCTGGCTCCATAGATGCTGATCCGCTCGTGTACCTGCTCTCCAGTCCTGCTGCTCTTTCCTGGCTACACTCACCTCTGGACACTGACTAACACCTGTTTCCTGTGTGATTACATCTTCTACACAGACCTTGTCTACTTGGACCACACAGGTTCCATGAGTGACCGCAACTGACCACACATGAGCATCAGAACTGGCTACCTGAGCCCAGCCAGCCCACAGAATTAGGAAAATCAAACAGAATATCATCTGAAGCAACTTTGTTTTTAGTTGGTTTGTTATCCACCATTAGGCAACCAAGAGAGTGGGCATCAATGGAAAACATGGAAATATTCATAAGCCAAAGATAGGCAATTCTACAATTAGGCTATTCCAACGAAAACTTTATACTAAGTGAGAGATTATCTCTAGGGGTGAAAAGGAAGAAGCAAATAAATTAATATATAAACAAGTAAGTAAGCAGTGGTGAATAAATAAATATTATTTGGATTGCAAATGAAAAATTGTATTTTTTCAGCTGGGCACAGTAGCGCGCATCTGTAATCTCAGTCCTTGGGAGGCTGAGACAGGAGGATCACAGGTTCAAGGCTAGCAGCAGCAATTTAGTGAGGCCCTAAGCAACTTAGTGAGACCCTGTTTCAAAATAAAAAATAAAAATAGGGCTGGTAGTGTAGCTCGGAGGTAGAATGCCCCTGGGTTCAATCCCCAGGGTCACACATACATACATAGACAAAATTATAATTTTTTAAAATATATTTTTGTTGGTGTACATCATAATGTGGTTTATAATTTTTTAAAATATGTTTTTGTTGGTGCACATCATAATGTGGTTCAGAGTGATAGAAACATATGTGAAAATGTCTGCGTTTTTCTCAGTTTTTTAATATTCAACATACATATAGACACAGATAGGAATATGGAGATAGGATAGTGACAATTTTAGGTTTCTTGATATAACAAGTATATCATTGAGGGGCTATGAATAGAGAACTTCATTATTACATGATTTCTCAGTGTTCTTAACTTCTTGCCTGTAGCAGCCTTTAATTGGCTCTGAAGTTGAAAATGTAATAACTGAATACATTAATATATTGAGCAAAATTCTGAGGTCCTCCAATTTGTTAAGTGTATCAAATTGACACATAGAAGTGTGACATTCATTTGGTTCCCTCAAAGGCCCTTTTGTATTCCTTTGATTCCTGGATCTTAGTTGATTTTATGTAGAGAATGGGGCCAGATGGAGGGTCCTGATAGCTGAGCTGTTATTATACTTGGAAAACTCATTAGTAAATACAGTAACACTGTCAACTGTGTATACTTTTTTCTTTTACCTATTCAGATTCAGTATGGACGGTCGTATAATGTTTTTGCTCACATAAGATAAGGGGCAAACATGCTATGGGCATATCTTGACAAAAATACGCAATGAAATGCTCGTTTCAAGGTGGACGATAGCATCACTAAGCCTGCTGTCTAGGTCGGTGTCTTCTTGCTCCACATAGCTGCTTGGCTAATGCAGAGCTGAACAGGAGCAGCTGTTGTCTTCTATACTGTAATGATCACTATTAATTCCTCCTGGCAAATCTAGCCCTTGGGTATCAGTGGATTAGGAGAGGAAGACCTCATCGGCCACACTGGAGGAGGTGGAGAGAGTGCTTCAGGGGGGGAAATGGTTCCTTTTCTGATTTTTTTTTCAGTGAAGCTTTAAAACTAGGTCTGTGATCCATCCACGATTTGAAGATACATATGCTTTGGGACCTTGTTTACTGGGAGGAGGGTGGGCAGAGAAAATTTTCACTTTGTATCTAATTTCACTGGATGTCTTTTGACATTCGGGGAAGCATCCATTGGCAAAGGTGATTATGTAATCAATAGGGCAGAAGAAGAGCTTGGGGTTGCAATTAACATGCTATTGTACAAATCAAAGGAACAGTAAAAGGCAATTTGTTCAACTTGTCACCAGACCTGGACAATCACTGTGCAGACAATAAGGGAGATGGGGAATCGGAGTGGAAAAGCGAGTAAGTCAAAGCACCCAGGCTTTTGTTTTCTTTCTTTCCAATTTAGTACTAGCCAGCATCTCTGCCTGATGGCTTTACAGTAAGTGATAGGGATCAATGATGCATTGTCTCTTGTGTTTGTAAGTAACCTTCAGAAGAAATGCAGTCTACTAAGTTGTTTGGATGTTAATTTTCTAATTTTTGATCTTTCAGAATACATCTTTAGTATACTTGGACTTAAGACAGTTAATCTAGCTGGGTGTGGTGGTGCACGCTTGTAATCCCAGTACTTTGGGAGGTGGAGACCGGAGGATCCGGGTT
>PVJS01063030.1:0-10585 GCA_004027185.1 Glis glis | reverse complement strand
GAGAGAGAGAGAGAGAGAGAGAGAGAGAGAGAGAGAGGGAGGGAGAGAGGGATAGAGAGAGAGAGAGAGAGAGAGAGAGAGAGAGAGTTGAAGCTGAAGCTGGCCGCGAATCCGAATCCTCCGGTCTCTGCCTCCCAAGTACTGGGATTACAAGCGTGCGCCACCACGCCCAGCTGTCTTTGAGGAATTTTGACATACCAGGTACTCTCTGTTATAATTAGCCAGAACATTGAGACTACATCTCTGCCAGTATGGCTCCTTTGTTCCTATCCCAAATTCAGTGTGTTTAATGATAAAACCAACTGACCAAAGAATTTTGTTTGGTTTTCAGTGCTTCTCTTGTGGTAGATGTGTTCTTGTAGGAGGTAAGATGTGATTAAAAATATTCATATCTCATGCCCACTTCCATATGTCAAGCCACATGTTTCTACCCAAGACCTCCTTATCTGTAATTTCCTAAATATTTTCTTTCCAGTCTTATGACCAGATGGCCTGGCCACTGGCCACTGACTTGGAATTTATATTTGTGCATACGTAGGGCTTCTTCTTTCACACAGTGTGCACTGCTCATAACTCCTCTGCAGGGAAAATGGTTTCTTTCTTTTTTTCCTACTATCAGCTGGCTTTGAGAGTTCCCTTGAATGTGGTTGTAACTCATTTATAGCCGGACCCATATATTGAGCTAAATGACACATGAAACAAAATTGCTTTCTTTCTTCCTTCTTCAGCTGTTTGTTAGGGACTTCCACATGACATCATCCATGAGAATTCGACTCATGATGGGCAGTTACGGTGCATGGTCACTTGAAACCTCAAGCTCAAGCACTCTGTTTCTTCCAGGATCCAGGAACACGTCAGGAACAGATTATCAAAGGGCATCAAATTCCCTGGTTCAGATGGTTTTGCCTTATTGCAGAATCCCAGGAGCCTGTTGATTTGGTTTGGATGTGAAATGTCTCCCAGAAAAGCAAGGTTCAGAGGTGTGTCACTGGGTGTGGCCTGGAGAACTATATCTGTCCCTGGCAGCGTCTCTCTCTCTCCCTCCCTCCCTCCTTCTCTCTCTCTCCCTCCCTCCCTCCCTTCCTCTCTCCCTCTCTTCCTCCCTCCCTCCCTCTCTCTCTGTCTCTCTCTCTCTCTCTCCCTCCTTCTCTCTCTGTCTCTCTCTCTCTCTCTCCCTCCCCTCTCTCCGTCTCTCCCTCTCTCCCTCTCTCCCTGTCTCCCTCTCTCTGCTTTTGGCTGCCATGAGCTGAGCAACTGTCCTCCACCACACCTGCTTCCATGCTGTTTCTACCTTGGGGCTGGCTAACCACGGACTGAACCTCTGAAACTGAGAGGAAATAAGCCTTTCTGCTTCTAAGTTGCTCTTGTCAGGCATTTTGATCACAGTGACAGAAAGCTAACTAGGACACCTGTCTCTCGATTCACTCACTGAGGCTTTTCCTAAGCTCCATATTTCAGCTTTTCCTGCTACTTTTGCCTCCAATACCATAGGGTTTTCTGGCTCAAATGACAAGGCTGAGTATATCACAGCCTCTACCTATTCCAGTACTCATTGCTGATCAGAATCCCCCTCAAAGCTAGCAGATTTCCATATCACCACGGAAATGGGCCAAAGCCCATCCTAGGTGTGGAATGAATGTATTACATACAGAATCTAAAGAGGCCTACCAAGCACTATGCTTACTTTTGGAGGGGGAAGGATTAGCAAGATTCAGTGGTTATCTTTAACTTGAAGGGGATATTTCAACATGCTTTGACCATTAGACTCATAAAAAACATCACTAAGATGACAAGTACCCAAATCTTCATAGGATTTATTTCCAAACCTCTGGAATATATGTTTTTCCAATGCCTGCAGCCTCCTAACCATCACATGCTCATTCTGCCTTAGCAGTATGATATCTTTGATAGAATGAATCAGTATAATGTTCTCCCGGGTGCCCAGTGGTCCAGATTTCAGATCTCTTCAGAATATAACATAGAATAAGAGAGTTAACATAGCCCTGAGGCATAACTAAAAATAAATAGTATCATAGGTGAATTAAATTTCTTTATGATTCTCCTCTTGAATTGGACTTGAAACAATGCATTCACCAGGATAATGGCTGCATGCCATGCATCTGAGGACTTATTAATCTGCTCTAACATGACACCTCATCTAGCATAACAGCCACAATTGAGACTATGACCTGTTTAAGCCTGTGCTTGTCTACCCTAGGTGGCCCATCACAATTATATATTGTCACAAGATTACAGGGTCCTTCTCTCTAGGGACTTGGTAACTTATTGTCAGTGAGTCCTGGATCTGAAAATTGCTTTAGATATAAGATCTGTGCAAAGGATCACAGTATTTTTATTGAAGCAACCACTGTGTCTTCTGGTCCTCACTGTTGTTTTTGTGGGTTGTAGTTGCTAAGTAGCACCCTCATTGGCTGCCATCTAACTTTATTCTTAGGAACACCACCTCCTATTAAACATCGCCACACTTCCTGCACATCAAGCCTCCATGGCTTTCCTTCACCCTTACCATTCAACGTAGTTATGGCCTCAGCAACATGGGCCATCTTTATTTGGAGATGGGGCAAGAGGAAAGATCAAGCTATGGGTTTCACTAAGCCAAGCTTTGTGACTGCCCCTCTTAGTGCCGTTCTTCATCCACTGAGTGGAGGCGCCACTGATGTCTTTGGCGTGTTGGTTTTCCTATCACCTCTCTATTCCTATCAGTCTTGGTGAATGTTGTGTCTCCTGGATCTTCCCATGGCTGGCAGGTCTCCTTTACTCACATAATATGCTTGCATTTCTACTCCCTCCCCTCGTCTTCTTTATTTCTTCTTCTACTATCTAGTAGGGCTGATAAAATATTTCTACATGATGAAAGGCATACTTTCTCCATTTTTTTTTTTTTTGGTAGTGAGGATTGAACCCAGGGGCATTCTACCTCTGAGGTATACCCCCAGCCCTTTTTATTTTTTACTTTTATTTTGAAACAGGGTCTCTCTAAGTTGCTGAGGGCCTCACTAAATTGCTGATGCTGGCCTTGATCCTCCTGTCTCAGCCTCCCAAGTACTGGGATTACAGGCATGTGCCACCATGCCCAGCCCTCCATGCCTTTAAGAGCCACCCAAGCAGAGATTCTGTTCCACATCCTAGAGCACTTGCCAGAGTATTAATGTCATTTCTCAATAAAGTATCCCCAAGTAAAAAAACCTTTGTTTATCCAGTCTTATATTTGAGGATCCCTTGGTCAGGCACCCTTAAAATCCAATTTCAGAGTTGTTTCTCTGGATCCAGCAGGTCATGCAGCTATTTTTCATGGCTCCTTTAGTGTGTCAGCTCTTTTCTCCCTTGTGAGGTTTAGTAAGCACAACCTTGTTATACTGAGATTTAGTCATAGTTACCAGCCAAGTAGCCAGAAAAAGCAGTGGGTGTCGCTGCTAAGGGGGACCTGTGTTGCCTTATGGGCTAAGTATTTCTGCAATATCTTTCAGCACAAAGGAAGTACTAGACTTTTCTATAGAAACAGACCACCTCTATAACTTCTGATACTTCAAGGGGACTTTTTAGGGGCCAACACCCCATGAGACATGAGTCCAGACATCCTCCACCCATTCTTAATGTTCCTACATCTTCCCTCTAAGGTCTCTGATTTTAGCAGAGCAAACCTGGTTTGGTTGAGCATTTAAATGCCCGTGGAGCTCCCAAGCTCTAACTGTTAGAGCTTCTGTTGCTGCTTAGCTGTGTTCACACTTGCACTGCAGGCTGGGTGGTGGGCTGGAGAGGTGGTGAGGGGAATAAGGGACTCTGTAATCTACTCAATCTGACTCTCACATTCAGTCTTAACTGCATGTTAACAGCTGTCAGTTTTACATTATCCCTCTGGAGAGCGTCATTACAATGTAGCTGTAACGAGCCAACTCTGCTACCTTTGTAGGCATTATTACCTCCATATATTTTTAATGTCCAAGTCCTTGCACCTGTCAGGATGTTTCCCCTTCAGCACCATGTTCTCCCGGATCACTCCTCACAAAATTCACAGCAACTGAACATGTGTTTAGTGCCATCATTGCGCCATATGCCACTCAGGACCACACCTTAGCTACCTGTTGAGTGGTGGGAAACCAAACCCAGGGTCCCATTTAACATTCGTTTTCTCAGACCACCTAGGTCCCTGTTTCTGATAGTTTGGTCTTTTGAGAAGCAGAGTCAAGATGGGATTTGACATGGGAGGGTTTTGTTGAGAACACACCTGTGAAATAAAATGGGGAACATCAGCAGACGGTGATGCAGATCTGACCTGTTAGAGTTAGAGGAAAAGAAGTTCAGTTAGGTAGAAAACATTCAAGACCATGGCACAGTTTCAAGAAAGTTTTAGCAAAACTGATGGGAGCCAATGTTACTTGTCAAGCCCAAGGTATCTATCAGGAGATCTCATATGTTGCGGTAGTGGGCCTACCTAGCATTCCTACTTCATACTGTCACTGGCTGAGAGCAGCCTTGGAACAAGTGTGGTGGATTTAGAGCGCAGCAGCCTGGACCATCTGTCCATTATGCATCCTGAAGTTAGAGATCTTAGAGGCTTTTATTGAGTACTCAGTGGTTCTCCTGGGATATTGGGCTTTTCCTGGTACAGTAGGATGGTTGTTCATCCTGGCTGTGATAGTACCATCATCTTCATCGCCATTTAATAAAACCCTTAACTATCACAACTACAAGTTATCTTATTAAAGCAAGTAAACTAGGTATTTTACACATATCAATTCATCTTTCAAGCCTGATTTCTGTCTTCCTGTTAATGCCCTCATGTTCCAATGAAGAGCACGTTTCCTGTGTCACTTCTCAGTTTCTACCCAGTCTGATTGGATGGTGAGCTTATCCTTTTCTGGACTCTGATTAGAATTCTGGATGTTTTCTTTAGGGTAATTTCTAACTTACAGATATTCATGTATATTTCTTTATTGCCTTTCTGAATTTCATTTTCCTAGACAGTAGGATTCAAGTCAGATATATATTTGCATTTCCATCATGATTAAAAAAATCCTTTCAAAGAATCAATTACTCCAGAAGAACTTATTTTCAGTTTATCTAGCCCACGGATACTGAACTTTTCCACCATGTGTTGTGCTTTATTGTTTTATAATTTTTCTTTTATATTGCAATTTCTTTGGGATTAGGCAAATGTCGTCCTAGAGTTCTGGATGCCAAAGCCACGCATGTATTTCAAAATAAATCGAGATTACCCACTTCAAAATTATCATACAAAAGTGTCTATTTGGTTCAATTGCCTATTTTTGATTAGGTGGTTATTATTATTATTATTATTATTATTTTAAGTTATTAAATTTTTTTTCTTTTTGTATATTCTAGATAATAGTTCTCTCTCCCAGAAGTAGCTGGCAAACTATTTCTCCCATTCAGTAGGCTCTCTCTTCAGACTCTCGTTTCCTTTCCAGTACAGAAGCTTTTTAATTTGATGTTATCCCATTTATTGATTCTCAGTTTTATTTCCTTAGTTTTGGAAGACTTATTGAGTAAGTCTGTACCAGTGCCTAAATGTTGGTGAATTGGTCCTATGTTTTGTCCAGTACTGTGAAGTTTCTGGTCTACCTTCTGGGTCTTTGACCCATCTTGTGTTAACTTAGGTACAGGGTGAGGGATGGGGGTCTAATTTCATTCTTCTACATATGAATATCCAGTTTTCCCCACATCATTTATTGGAAAGGCTTTTTTTCCCAATGTATAATTTGGCTCCTTTGTCAAAAATCAACTGACTCTAAGTGTGAGGATTTGTTTCTGTATCTTCTATTCTAGTCCATTGGTCTATGTGTCAGTTTTTACACTATTACCATACTATTTTTGTTACTATAGCTCTGTAGTATAATTTGAAATCAGGTACTATGATGCCTCCAACATGGTTCTTATTGCTCAGAATTGGTCTCACTATTCTCAGTCTTTTGTTCTTCTGTATGAAATTTTTAGACCTGCTTTTTCTAGCTCTGTAAAGAAAAACAGTGGTATTTTGATAGGAATTACATTGAATCTGTAGATCACTTTTGGTATTATGGTCATTTTGATGATATTGATTCTGCTTATCCAAGACCATGGGAAGCCTTTTTATCTTCTAAGGCCTTCTTCAGTTTCTTTCTTAGTGAAAAAATGTTCAACATTATTAGCAATCAGGGAAATGCAAATTAAAACTACACTGAGATCCCACCTAACTCCAATTAAAATGACAACCATCAAGAAGTCAAACAAATGCTGGTGAGGAGGTTGGTGGGAGTGGAAAGTAGTACAACCAGTATGGAGTTCAGTATGAAGATTCCTCAAAAGACTAGGGATAAACCACCACATAATTCAGCTGTACCACTCCTTGATATCTCTCCAAAAGAAAAAAAAAGTCAGAATACTATAGTGATACATGGATATCCATGTATCACTTCACAATAGCCCCGAATTATGGAACCAACCTAAGTTTCCTTTTGCTCCTACCCAGTTAATGCCTATCCTCAGAAACAGTCACCCATCTGCTTTTTATCACCATTGATTAGTTTTGCCTATTCTAAAACTTTATATAAATAGAATCACACAATCTATATTCTTTTGTTCTTTTTTTTACTTTGTATAATATTTTGTCATGAATCATATTGTTTCATGTTTCAGTATTTCTTTTATTGTTAAGTAATGTGTTTGTGTGTTTAAGCCAGTCTGTTTGCCGGGCATGGTGGTGCACACCTGTAATCCCAGTGCTTGGGAGGCTGAGACAGGAGGATTGCAGGTTCAAGGACAGCCTCAGCAAGTAGTGAGACTCTCATCAACCTAGTGAGACCCTGTTTCAAAATAAAAATAAAATTGGTCTGGGGGTGTAGCTCGGAGGTAAAATGCTCCTGGATTCAATCATCAAAAAAAAAAAGTCTGTTTAGTCCATCTTCCATTGGTCTGTGTCTGAAGTTTTTATTTTTATTTTTTGGCTTTTGGTTGTAATAATACTAAACTTTCTTGTACACCAAAGTTTGTGAACATAGTTTTCATTATTTAGCTTTATCATCTAATCACCAACTTTCATACAAGTCAATCATTTAAATATCTCTGGAGCAAGAAAGAACAGGAATAAAATAAAGTATATGTTGCAGGACTTATGTGGTAATAATCTCCTCCGTGTGCTGTATGAAATCAAGTGTAATTCATGATGTGTTGACTCAACCTAAGTCTGAGGGAGGATGGCAGTTCTACACAGTCACTCACTCGATTTCCTGAAGTACTAAGGTTTTTCTTTGAGCACTCCTCTACAATTATCTGTTAGTCTGTCACTGTTTTTCTTTAAAGATCTAAGAGACTAAGAGCTCAAGGTAATATAGAAAGAGGAAAGGATACACACACAGACTCACATACAGAATTGTTATGTCTCTACTTTGATAATTGAAACATTTCAAGTTTTCTACTTCAGAACAAGACTTTGTCCTTGATCTACCCTTCTTAAGATGTCTATCATAAACTTTCTAAAAATATTACATTTGTATTCCCACAGAATCAAAATTTCTTAAGGAATATGCATTTTTAAAAACTCTCTGAAATGAATGTTTCTATACCTCTGACATCTTTTTAAAATTATATTTCATTTCACTTTATTTATCTGATAATGCCAACTGATGTGGAGAGTTTTTCAATTTTTTTATTTCATTCTAATTTTCTGATCTAATGTAATCTTTAACCTCTCATTAGCATGAGCATGGTCTAATTGAGGTAGAAATCATCCCTTGACTGAGCTGCTTCAGTACCGCTTGTATTTTTAGAAACCTGTTCCTGATTCTGCTGAGACCAAGAATATGATTAATTCTAATATATACCCTCCAAAGCCTAGCTCATATGAATACTTTTCTTTAAGACTTTTTTTTTTGCCTAGTTCATTTCTCCACTCCTAACAGAAACTTTGCGGTTAATACTGACCAGTTCAGAAAAAAAATGTCTGCTGAAATTTTTGGTGCTCCTTGTTTTCCTGCATGGGCATTAGACTGAGAGTATCGTGCCAATAAACAATACCAAAGATTAGATAGAGCACTTATGTATTTTAATATCATAAAAGATTCTGAATCTGATTAAAATGTTCATTAAAATAGGGACTTCTAGTGGCTCATAACTGTAATCCCAGTACTTGGGAGGTTGAGACAGGAGTATCGCAGGTTCCAAGGCAGGATGAGGTCACTTAGCAAGACCAGGTTTCAAAACTAAAAAGGGCTGGGGTTGTAGCTCAGTGGTGAAATGCCTCCAAAGAAAGAATGAAAGAAAGAATGAAAGGAAGGAGAGAGGGAGGGAGGGAGGGAGGGAGGGAGGAAGGAAGGAAGGAAGGAAGGAAGGAAGGAAGGAAGGAAGGCAGGCAGGCAGGCAGGCAGGCAGGCAGGCAGGCAGGCAGGCTTCAATCTGTTGAAGCACTTTAAAAACTTTTTTACCATGGAAACTTTCAAACATAAAAACAGAGAGGGAGAAGAGAATAATGAATCTTTCATGTGCTCATTGTCAGATTCTATTCATGACCAATTTATTCCACCAAATTCAAACAAATAAGAAATCATATAATCTCATAGAGTCATGCTAAATAATGTGGGATAAATACTGTATCATTTTGTTCATGGCTTCTCCAATATTTCTGTAATTTTAAATATTTAAAAATTTAAATTTTTCTTTGACCCTTGAGCTTAAATTCTGTGGAATCACATTTTACTCATTTAATCATATATGATAAGCAATTAAATTTATTATAAAATGATACTATAATTTTAGAGTACCACTTGATTTTAATATTTTGCCATAAAATGGAATGTATATAGTTTTAAAAATTCTTATCCTTTACCTGAGTCAATAATAAGCTAAAATATTACTTGCTTACAAATTAATTATCTTTTGATCAATTTTTTTGGTACTGAGAATTGAGCCCAAAGGGGTTCTACCTCTGAGCTATATCCCCAGAATTATTTTATTTTATTTTGAAACAGGGCCTCACCATGTTACCACATGCTGGCCTTGAAACCTGTAATCCTCCTATTTTAGCCTCCCAAGTACTGGGATTGCAGGCAGACACCACTGTGCCTGGCTCAAATTATTTTTATCTTACTTTTCTTTGTTCTAGCTAATACTCTATTTATAATTCTTTTACTATTTACTTATTCTGTCTGTGTTATTGTTAATTGGACATCAACACTTACTCAATTATTTCATATGGAAAGCTATAGGAAGACATTGTAAATACAAACAAGATGGATGCGAGCCAATCTCCATCTACTAGAAATGTAGGTACATGAAAAGAGAACTGAACAATTGTCTGCAGTAAACAAAACTTTAGAGAGCAGTACAGATTATTATGCTAGCAATGGGGGAGAGTTACCTAGTCTGGGATGGTCAAGAAGCTTCCTGGAAGAAGGAGTACATGGATTTTAATGTCTGCATGACATTTTTCTTTTTTCTTTTTAACGTGCTTTTATTGGTGCATTGGAGTCTTACATTACAATGAGTATCTATTTGATGTTAACATACATGCACACAGCTCTTAGTGTCCCCCCGCCTCTCCCCACCCGTATAAAGTACCGAGAATGATGTTGGTATATTTTCACGTGTACATATTGTTTATGATAGTAATTCCGCTGATTCGCTTCTTACTTGCCCTCCCCCTTCCCTTGTACTACTTCCCTTACCCCACTGAGGGTTCTCCATTATCAACCAGAGTCCCCTGTGTGTCCACACTACTCCCTAGGTTACACATATTAATGAAAACATATGTCCCTTCTATTTTTGTGATTGATTGATCTTGCTTAACATAATATTCTCCAGATCCTTCCACTTTCTCGTAAATGATGTTATTTTGTTCTTCTTTAGTGCTGAGTAGAATTCCATTGTGTGTATTTCCCACAATTTTGTAATCCACTTATCTGTTGATAGATACCTAGGTTGGTTCCATAATTTGGCAATTGTGAATTGTGCTGCTATGAACATGGGTATGCATATATTACTGTAGTTTTCTGGTTTCAATCCCTTTGGTATGATACCCAGTAGTGGTATAGCTGGTTCATATGGTGGATGCATTCCCAGTTTTCTGAGGAATTTCCACACTGATCTCCACAGTGGTTGAACTAGTTTGCAATCCCACCAACAGTGTAGAAGAGTCCCGATTTCCCCACATCCTCGCCAACATTTGTTGTTGTTTGACTTCTTAATGCTTGCCATTCTAACTGGGGTTAGATGAAATCTTAAAGTAGTTTTGATTTGCATCTCCTTGATTGCTAATGATGTTGATCATTTTTCATGTATCTATTGGCCATTTGTATCTCTTCTTTCGTGAAGTGTCTATTCATTTCAGTTGCGCATTTCTTGATCGGATTATTTGTTTTCTTAATGTCAAGCCTTTTAAGTTCTTTGTATATCCTAGATATTAGACCTCTGTCAGAGGGATAGCTTGCAAAGATCTTCTCCCATTCTGTAGGCTTTCTCTTTAGGCTCTTGATGGTTTCCTTTGATGAGCAGAAGCTTTGTAGTTTAATGCTATCCCACTTATTAATTCTTGTTTTAATTTCCTGTGCTTTGGAGGTCTTGTTGAGGAAGT
>PVJS01063029.1:0-10585 GCA_004027185.1 Glis glis | reverse complement strand
CTCCTCTCCTCTCTTCTCTTCTCTTCTCCCCCCCTCTGGCTGTCCAAAGCAGCTTTCTTCTGCCATGCACTGCCACCACAATGTTTCTGCCATGTAGCCAGTTACAAACTGAACATCTGAAACCATGAGACAAATAAACCTTTTCTCCTGTAAGTTGATCTCATCAGGTATTTGGGTCACAGAGACAAAAAACAAACAAACAAAAAGCCAAGTAAAACATGGTAATATTCCTCAGAAGACTTAAATCTGCCATGAACCAGCAATTAAACCTCTATGAATTCTATTCCTAGGAACCTCCCTTAATACTCTCAGGTCCAGTAATAAAAACCATAATGGCTATACAATAAAGCCAAACAACTAAGGTTTCAGATCCTTTAGGAAAGAAGTCTTGGGTCACCAGCTACATAAATATCTCGACCAATTGAGGTCCTGCTTGAGGGTAAGAGGAACATACAGGGAAGGATGAAAGAAGCCCCTCATGATGAGAGAGATGAGGGCTGTCCCAATTTTGCCCATTTTTAGTATGTATATGTTAACAACTTTTATGTTACAGTGCAATCTTTCTCTGTGAGGAATGCTGGTAGTCCTTAAACTCGCATTTAATTCACAGCTCATCGCATGAGGTGGACATGATGGAGAGAGCGTGGTGTCCACTGGACACCTTTGACTTTGAGAGTTAACAGTGAATAAAGACACCTTTTGTGGCCCTCTTTGGGGACGTGTGAGAGCAACTTCACTTGTGCTTTGGGTTGCATTTTATTAGGTAGAAGAATGAAGTTGCTGTATGGGAATGGATTTTAACTGGTCAGGGAGAATGCACAGAGCATGGAATGGAGTATAACAATTATTTGTATTTTGTTCACAGATTCACTTCTCCTCCTCCTCTTGTTCTCCAGAAATCAGCTCTGGCAAATATTTTCAAGGATACTTTTGTCAACCATTTTCTATGTAGGTCAACTTCACAGAAAGCCTTGATATGAGTTTGGGAGAGAAGGAAGGGAGAAATCAAGCTCTGCATCCCAACCTTCCTCTGCTTCAGGTAGGATCTGTGTAGTGGTCTCAGCTCTCCATGTTTCCAAATCTAACCAGGGGTCTACACAGCCCTTCCCACTGTGTGATCACCTCCTGCTCACTGGCCTTGGTTCCTGTGGTAATGTCTCCTTCTCCCTCTGCCCTCCAGGCCAGCAATACGCACTTGCCTGAAACAGCTAATGTTTTGGTTGTCCCATCATTCTTGTTTAGGGTTTCAGTTCTTCTACAATCTTTGTAATGCACTTTATGCACCTTATGTACAACTACCAAGCACTGACTCTGCTTTCCTCATTCAATCTTGACTATTAAGAAGTTATTTCTGTAGTTCAGGTGAAAGATGATGATGATTAAAAGGAAGGTGATATGATGTCAGCAATAGGGACCACAAGATTTGAATAGAAAGAGGATTTGCAATGTATAAATTGTAGGCATTGAGGAAAGAAAGGAATCCGGGAGGCTGCCGAGCTCTATTCTGATCAACTGCATATGACATCGTTTATTGAGATGCACTAGATACAGGAAGGAGCAGCTGGGTAATGATTAGCTCAGTGGCAGAGCACTTGCCTAGCACATGCAAGGTCCCAGGATCAATCTGTAACACTGCAAAAATGAATAAATTGGCCGGGCGTGGTGGCGCATGCTTGTAATCCCAGTACTTTGGGAGGCGGAGACCGGAGGATCCGGGTTCGCGGCCAGCCTCAGCTCTCTCTCTCTCTCTCTCTCTCTCTCTCTCTCCTTAGCGAGGCCCTCCGCAACTTTGTGAGACCCAGTTTCAAAATAAAGTATAAAAAATAGGGCCGGGGCGTAGCGTGGAGGTAGAATGCCCCTGCGTTCAATCCCCAGTACCGCAAAAAAAAAAAAATGAATAAATTGTAAATAAATAAAATAATGAATTAAAACCAATGGGTATTGCATAACAGCTAGATAGGAATACGAAGCTTTGGTGTACTAGTCACATTAAGGTAACTTTGGATAATAGTAATGCACTGTACATTTAAAAAGCTAAAGAAGGTGTTTTGAAAGTTTTCACCACCTTGCACAAATTTATCAATGCCAATCACAATGTCATGCATGGGGGAGGGGAGGGAGTGAGGTGGGAGTTGGGGGAGAGTGCACCCAGTGCTATGCACATGTATTCCTCTATGACTCTGAACTCCGTCATGATGTATGATTACAAAGCATTAATAAAAAAAATAATTTAAAACCGAAAAAGAGTTTTTACCTTTAAGTCAATGATAAATGTTTGAAAAGACAGACATGTTTAACCCGATTTAAACATTGCACAATGTACTAAAAGTTACATGGTACCCCATTGATATGAACACCATTTATGTTTTTGTGTGTCAATTATAAATAAACTTAGTTTAAAATTTTTAAAGAAAAATTAAAAATTTCCTCTTGGACATGTTCCATGTGAGATTCCTGTAGGGATAGCAAATAGGTTTCTCTGGTTGAGGAATGCTTCCTGGAGCCTAGAAATTGGAGGAAATGCCCAGCTTCCTACTTCCTCCTTCAATTTCAAGATCTCCTTTTCATTCAACAATTAACTTTTCAGTGGTTAGACAGCAACTCCTTTTGCTGTTCTTGTCCCCTAGAGGGTGGGAAATGGAAATTCTGGGAGTGTTTTCATTTAAGTTATACTCCAATAGAGTAAAATAATTTGGCTGACTGTTTAAGTATACTACAAAGAATATTACCTGATTCTGAGCTGGCAAAAATAAGTGAGGATCTAAACAGGAAAGCCGTGGGGGCAGCTCACTGGCTTGTTCTGGGATTCTGAGAACAATGGAAAACCCAATTATTCATCAGACAATTGCCCTTAGCACCATCTTGAGAAAATACCTTCAGTCACTTTCTCTTTCAGGAGATAATCGACTTGCTGACTTAGTCTCAAATAAATTTCATCAGTGTAAAAAATGGAGGAAAATAACTACTGACCTCAGAGAGATTCTAAAATCTGAAACAAAAATTTAGAAGCATTTTGGTGCTGTGGAGAAGAACTCTCTTTTTAAATTGGAACACTGTAATTATATATCACAGTGAGATGCAAAGTAACATATTTATATATGAACAGGATCTGACTTGATCTCTTCCCCCCTCCTCCCTCCTGGTGCATGCTAGTGAGATTCATAGCGATGCATTCATACACACACACGTTCTTTCATTCTCCTTCCCTGGCCCTTCTCCCTCTCCCAATCCACTTCCACTACTTTACTGGTCTCACATCATTTTCATGAGGTTCCTTTTCTTTCCTATTTTCTTTCTGGCTTCCACATATGAGGGAAAACATGCAGCCCTTGATTTTCTGAGTCTGGCTGATCTCATTTAGTGTGAGGTTCTCTAGTTCCATCCGTTTTCTTGCAAATGACATAATTTTGTTCTTTATGGCTTGATAAAATTCCACAGTGTGTATATACCACATTTTTTGTATGCATTCATCTGTTGAAGGATACCTAGGTTGATTCCACAGCTTGGCTATTATGAATTATGCTGCTCCAAACATGGGTATGCATGTATCACTATAGTATTCTAACTTTAATTCTTTGGGAAAGATACTGAGGAGTGGTAGAGCTGGGTCATATTGTGGTTTCATTCCTAGTATTTTGAGGAAACTCCATACCGATCTCCATACTGGTTTACAAATTTATAATCCCACTAAGAGTGTAGAAGTGTTCCTTTTCCCCCACATCCTCTCCAGCATTTATTATGGTTTATATTCTTGATCATTATCATTCTGACTAGAGTTAGACAAAATCTCAGTGTAGTTTTGATCTGCATTTCCCTGATTGCTAATGATGTTGAACATTTTATCATATATTCTTTGGCCATTTGTAGTCTTCTTATGAGAAGTGGCTGTTTACTTCAATTGTCCATTTGTTGATTGGATTATTTGCTTTTGTTGGTGTTAAAATGTTTGAGTGCTGTATATACTCTAGGTATTAATCCTCTGTTAGAGGAGTAGCTGACAATGATTTTCTCCCATTCTGTAGGCTCTCTCTTCATGTTCTTATTTGCTTCCTTTGCTGTGCAGAAGCTCTTTAATTTTATGCCATCTAATTTATTGATTCTTAGTTTTATTTCCTAAATATTAGGGTCCTTACTAATAGTCTCTGACAGTGCCTATATATTGAAGAATTGGTTCTAGGTTTCTTTTAGTAATTACAGAGTTTCTGGTCTAATTTCTTAAGTCTTTAATCCATTTTGAGTTGACTTTCATACAGTGTGACAGATAGGAGTCTAACGTCATTCTTCTACATATGGATATCCAATTTCCCCAGCACCATTTGTTTAAAAAGCTGGTTTTTTAGCCAGGTATGGTGGCACACAGCTATAATTTCAGTACTTGTGAGATTGAGACAGGAGGATCATAGGTTCAAAGCCTGCCTGAGCAACTTAGCAATGTCCTCAGCAACTTAGCAAAACCCCATTTCCAAATAAAAAATAAAATAGGACTGGGGTGTAGCTTGGAGGTAGAAAGACCCTGGTTCAATCCCCAGCACCAAAAAAAAAAAAAAAGAAGCTGTCTTTTCTCCAATGTATATTTTGGACACTCTTAGTTCTCACTTTCTGAATTTAACCATAGTTTCTTATTTCACTTCCCAAATAGTTATCAGCCATTCAGATATAAAAACATAATTAGAAACCAGGAACTCTTAATATATAAGAAAAGGTGAGAAAACATGAAAATATCACTGATATATAGCTGAAAAGGAAATCAGGTATCAAACTATCTTTCTCAAATTTCACACATTTAGTGTTAGCTACTATATTTTCTTAAAATACTTGTGCAGTTTATCTAATCTGATAACATCTTCCAAAATTCCTGTAGACTGTGACATACATGAGAATTCAATTCCACAGCAGATCTTTTCTTTATACACGTGTCATATACACAAACTTTCCAGTTAATGTGTGTGGGCTTGGAGAGAGAGAGAGTGAGAATGAGAGACCTTGCCATTGACTGGGGGGGGGTGATGAGAAGTAGAGAGGTATGGGGGTAAGAATTTCCCCTCTTTAAGGAGTCTTATGAAACTGAAGACTTTCATATTTAGAGGTGAAAGAATATAATACACTCATGAAAAAGACAACATCAATTAATCCAGTTGATCTTGGCTTTGTCAGCAGAAGACTAATCCTGGCCCTGTCAGCAGAAGAAATATAAATGCTATCATTGCTTATGTGTGAGATAAAAGATAAAATGCAGGAATTCTCTGATTTACTACAAAGACTATTCTTTTGGTTGGAGAATGTTGATGGAAATCATCTGAGCTGAGAAAAACTGCCGACGAGGAACGCATGTTATGGGAAACTATTAAAGACAAAGTTTGGCCAGTGACCTTCTCGATGTGGTTTAATCAAGCTGCAGGCGCCACTCCAGAAAGGACCAGTACTTAGAGAAGGGAGCGCTGGCAAGCTGAGGCATCTTACCTTTCCTCTATTACAGGAGTAGGGTAGAAGACACGAGTGTGCAATAAATCCCTAGTTCATGCATTCAGAGGCTGCACAATAATGATAGACTGTAAATCACAGAAAAAAAATTACCTTTATTTTAGGACAGTCAATAGCTAGAAATGGTGCTCACCAATAGCACAGATGTCTAGTAGATATAAAAACAAATGCTTGGCAGTTGTTTAAAAACGGGAAGTACAAGGATCTGACCTGAAATATATTAGAAAACAGCAGCAGTTTCATCATTTTGTCATTTTTCCAGTTTTGCATTTCAGTCTTTTTTTAAAATCCCATGTTCTATTTTCAAAGGTAAAACTGTGATTTTTGAAAACTGAAAAAAATCATTCATGTGTTTTTGAAATAATCATGTAAATATTTGTAGATCATATATACAGACATCAATTCTTATGTAAATTTGTTTTCTTTGAAAGGTTAAGGATAATTAAATGCTGTGAAGTGAAGTAATATGAGTCCGTAAACAAATGGGAGGCTCCAGCAAGGACCTGAGGGGACTGTAAGTAGGATTCCAGTGCCAACTATTAGCTAATTGTGAGGATGACACTGACTGTGCAGGACTCACAATTCACATCTCATGGTCTGCCTGAGAAGAGCCTTTTAAAAGAAGAAAATGTGTGGGGTGCGGTGGCACATGCCTATAATCCCAGGACTTGGGAGACTGAGACAGGAGGATCATAGGTTCAAGGCCAGCACACCATAACTTAGACCCTGTCTCAAGATTTAAAAAAAAGGGGGGAGGCTTGGGAGCTGAGGTGTAGCTCAAAAGTAGAATGCCCCTGGGTTCAATTTCAGTACAAATAAACTAATAAATAAAAGAAGAAAATGCTCATTTGTTGCAATTGTGACCAAGTTCTTGGGAATCCAAGAATGGGCAGTTGGATGAGGTGATCCCTCGAATAGCTGTGTCAATGCTAAGGGTCAAGCAGCCCTCTGACGTCCTGAGGGAGATGTAGGAAAAAGCAGACCAGGTGTTTTTAGTACAATAGGGTTAACAATAGGCTGGGCGTGGTGGCGCACGCTTGTAATCCCAGTACTTTGGGAGGTGGAGACCGGAGGATCTGGGTTTGTGGCCAGCCTTAGTTCTCTCTCTCTTTCTCTCTCTCTCTCTCTCTCTCTCTCTCTCTCTCTCTCTCTCTACCTAGTGAGGTCCTCCGCAACTTTGTGAGACCCGGTTTCAAAATAAAGTATAAAAAAATAGGGCCGGGGGTGTAGCGTGGAGGTAGAACGCCCCGGTACCGCAAAAAAAAAGAAAAAAAACAATAGGGTTAACAAGCTGCTATTTATTTACCACTTTGGGTGTTGTGTTGTTGTTGTTTTGTGTGTTTGTTTGTTTTACTTAATGGAAGTCTAAAGAAACAGAAAACTTATAAAAATGAATTATTCTTTTTAAAAATCTATTTTTTTCCTTCTTTGTCTCCCCCCCCCCACCTTTTCTTTGGTTGTGGTGGTGGTGGTGGTCAGGAATGGTCAGGAAATTAGGCAAATTGATTGAAACAATTGAAACGGGAGCGAAATCCGATGTTAACTTCCCAGAGATGGAAAGTGAAGCTGTGTTTCCCGCGATTCTCATTTCCTGGGTTTAGCAGGGACAGGGGGCTCAGTTATGATGAGAAAGTCTGTCCTACTAAGATTTTCTCACCCTAGCAGGAAAGTACCAGACCAGAAATTTCACAAGAAAGTCTGCTCCCATGAGACCTGAGCCAGACTTTTAACCATTTTGATAAAGTTCAGAAGAGCTTCAATCAAAAAACTTTCAAATCTTGTCCCATATGACCCCACAGATCCCTTTGAGAGCCACCCAACACCACTTCATAGTTCCCATAAACACTTGGACCTTTCCCTGTGAAAGCTGACAAGTTTTCCCGAAAGTCCTTACATACCACACTCAGCCTCATCTTGCCAAATGTGCTATCTCAGTGGAAACTGCTGGAACTTTCCAGACATTTTATGCTAAAAGCAAAAAGTACCTCCGTCACCAATGTCCCCACACTGTTTTCCGAGACTGACAGTACTTACATACTTCATATGCTACGTATGAAGTCCCTTACCACTTATTTCTCCTCCCTGTATAGCTAAGTATTGCTCTCATAATACTTTGTGAAAAATGTCTCCTAACTATAGTAATTACCAATGTCAACACCCTTGTTAATATTCTGGAACTGAAAACATTTCACATCAAATCTCCACGTAAAAAACAGGGACCATCCACCTCTACTTTCTAAATTAACTATATGATTTATCTGTGGGAAACATTTCAAAAATATAGATTCAGAAAGACATCTACCACATGATGGCTTTTCCATATGGCATCTCGTAATTATTTTGCTGTGTGTGAACATGATGAAAACAGTTTCATAATTCTCCAAGGGTCAGAGTAAATTATTTCAATTAGACATATTTCAGAGCAAACATTACCTTAGGGTTTATTAATAATATTACCTGAGAAGGAACAGCTGCCTTTTATGCATAAAAAGCTGTTAGCTTCTTACCGCTCCTTGCTATAGAAACCTTTTTGTGACTTAAAAAAAAAATGGCAGATTTTCTCATGCTTTACCTAAACACAGAACTTGGCAGTGGGGACCTGGTTGTAATCCTCAGCATGGGAGCTAGTGGGTGGATTTTTTTTCTCTATAAACTCTTGTATAAACCACACCAGTCTCCTGGTATTTATTCTGGGTAATGCTGGAAATTGTACACAGACCCAACAGGCCATGTAAAGGAGTTTTGTAACTTCCTGAAGCCCTTTCATGCAAAATCCTCATTCTGAGTGTAATTCCAGAAAAGTGGGACATTATAGCATCTTAAAAGGGAATGTATATTCTGTTGCCTTCTCCTCTTCTTTGGAGTCTTGCAAATATAAAATAGGTCAATTGGGGCAACATAATAGTAGCAATTAATATGACATTAATTGACCTATATTGAAAATTCAATGCCTATTGAAGTGGCTTCAGAGATAAGTCACATAGATAGCTATATTCATAATAATTAAGGGTTGGAATTTTTCTCTATGGGTTGATTGTCACTTTATAAGAGTTAGTTAAAGCCATATATTATTACAGCTCATCAATTAAGCCTGACTTTATTATTGCCACTAGTCTCTGAACACACATATTAAAAGATCGGAAGGCCTAAGAGTCCATGAGGGGTGTGAGAAAGAGATTAAAAATATACCATGTCCAGGAAGTATCTCAATTTATCACAGGTCTTTCTTGCCTCCGCCCAGATAATGATGATAACAATGACAATGGATTGATGGCTTTGGTAAGGGCTCATCACCAACATGTTTTGCTCTTGCCAAAATCTTCCCAAGGCAAGTACACATATGTCTTGGTAGAACTTAAAATTATGTATATATAGCCGGGCGTGGTGGCGCACGCTTGTAGTACCAGTACTTTGGGAGGCGGAGACCGGAGGATCCGGGTTCGCGGCCAGCCTCAGCTCTTTCTCTCTCTCTCTCTCTCTCTCTCTCTCTTTCTCTCTCTCTCACTACCTTGTGAGGCCCTCCGCAACTTCGTGAGACCCGGTTTCAAAAATAAAGCATAAAAAAATAGGGCCGGGGGTGTAGCGTGGAGGTAGAATGCCCCTGCGTTCAATCCCCGGTACCGCAAAAAAAAATTATATATATATATGGCATTTGTTGCTGGTTGAAGAATGACAGGTGATATGATAGGTGGTGGAATTAGTCAATATCAACTTTAAATATTACTTTTTTGGCATTGAAAGTAGTGTGTAGCTTCAAATTCTCAGGGGTAATCCTAGCTAGGGCCATAGCTATAACCTCATGAGCATTTCTGGAAACAATCTAACCACTGTAACTAAAACTTAAAACTAAAATGGAAACACAATCTTTCATGTAGCTACAACCAATATTCCTTTTTACAATCATATATGAAGCCATAGTTAAAATAATCATCCACCAAAAGCAGGAAGAAAATGTGGAAGACAAAGAAGATTATCAGAAACTTGGCTAGTATTTATCTATTTTCCCATTAAATATAATATAGCTGAAAGTGAAACACTATACTTAAAGAAATAGAAATGAAAATCACAGAAAGATAATTTGCATAACTTCTTTCTATTTTATTTAACTTTTCTTCTCAAAAATGTACATATTAATGGGGTACCATGTGACAATTTGATGCACATATACACTGTATAATGTTTAAATCAGGTTAAACATATTCATCTGCTCAAAAAATTATCATTTCTTCATGGTGAAAACTTTCAAAATCATTTTTGTAACTTTTTAAAATGTATAGTACTTGCATTTATATATATTTTTTTACCTTACTATGCAATGGTGCACCAGAACTTCTCGCTCCACAGCTACCACCATAGCCCATTATCAACAGTCTTTTTTCTTTTCTTTTCTTTTTTTGGTACTGGGGATTGAACCCAAGGACATTTCTACCTCGAAGCTACACCCTCAGCACTTTCTTTTTCTTTTTTTAAGCATATCTCACTAAGTTGCTGAGGTTGGCCTTGAACCTGCAATTCCCCTGTCTCAGCCTCCTAAGTACTGGGATTACAGGCGTTCACCATTGTGCCTGGTTCATAATTTGTTTCTATTACTAAAAAATCATCCTCAATACTCCTCATACTACTTGTGTCCACTTTTGCTCTCTATAATCTGACTTTCATACAGTTATCAGCGATCTTCTTAAAACATAAATCAGATTATGCCATAAGCGTTCAATTTTCCATTGCCTTCCCATTATACCTAGAATAAAATTTAAAATTCCTGCTATGGCTTCCAAGTCCACACAAAATCCATCCTCTGACAATGCTGTGTGTGTGGTCCTGGGGATTGAACCCAGGGCCATTCTACCTCTAAGCTGTACCCCCAGCCCTACTTTTTTATTTTTATTTTGAAACGGTGTCTCGTTAGGTTGATGAGTCTCACTACTTGCTGAGGCTGTCCTAGAACCTGTGATCCTCCTGTCTCAGCCTCCCAAGTACTAGGATTACAGACATGGACCACCACACCCAGCCAAGGATTCTCTCATACTTCAGTTACTTGCTGCCCTCTATCACTTTCCTCAAAGTCCTTCCTATGTCAGGGCTCTTTTTTTTTTTTTTTTTTTTT
>PVJS01063028.1:0-10585 GCA_004027185.1 Glis glis | reverse complement strand
GAGGATCCGGGTTCGCGGCCAGCCTCAGCGCGCATGCGCGTGCGATCAATCTCTCTCTCTCTCCTCTCTCCTCTCTCCTCTCTCTCTCTCTCTCTCTCTCTCTCTCTCCCTAGCGAGGCCCTCCGCAACTTCGTGAGACCCGGTTTCAAAAATAAAGCATAGAAAAAATAGGGCCGGGGGCGTGGCGCGGAGGTAGAACGCCCCTGCGTTCAATCCCCGGTACCGCAAAAAAAAAATTAAAAAAAAAAAAAAACAGGGAGCAAAGAGTGTTCGTAGTACTAAACAAGAACAAACACGCCTATTAAAACTCACCCATTCATTCCATCAAGCTTGTTAAAGCAAACCCTCTGGCAATGAACTATGAACCAATATCATGTCAGTCCTAACAGCCAATGGGTCTAAGGTAAGAGAGGACTACAGCGTAAGGCCATTTCAGTAAACAAAATCTTGACATATTTAGAATTATAAAAGACATCCCAATTTAATACAGAAGTTTCAGATTTTATGATATTAAAATCTAAAATATTTAAGCCAATCCATTTGAAAGTCAAAAATGAAGCCGGGCGTGGTGGCACACGCTTGTAATCCCAGTACTTGGGAGGCTGTGATGGGAGGATCCGGGTTCGCGGCCAGCCGCAGCTACTTAGTGAGGCCCTCCACAACTTACTTTGAGACCGTCTTTCAAAATAAAGAATAAAAAATAGGGCTGGGGGTGTAGCCCAGAGGTAGAATGCCCCTGGGTTCAATCCCTGGTACCACCAAAAAAAAAAAAAAAAAAAAGAAAGTAAAAAATGACTCATGAAGTACTTGGGAAGCTGAGACAGGAGGATCGCAGGTTTGTGGCCAGCCTCAGCAACATAGTGAGGCCCTCCACAACTCAGTGAGGCCCTGTTTCCAAATTAAAAATAAAGCTAGGGATGTAGCTCAGAGGTAGAATGCCCCTGGGTTCAATCCCTAGCACCACACACACGCACAAAAAATTGACTCATGAAGCCAGGTGTGGTGGCCTATAATCCCAGTACTTGAGAGGCTGAGACAGGAGGACCACAGGTTCAAGGACAGCCTCAGAAATATAGCGAGATTCTCAGCAAACTAGTGAGACTGCTTCAAAACAAAAAATAAAAAGGGCTGAATTGTAGCTCAGAGGTAGAATTTTCTTGGATTCAATCCCCAATACAACCAAAAAAAAAAAAAAAAGACTCATGAGAGCAATCTCTTGGAAAATGGTTTTCAGAAAAAATCCATTTACAAATATCTCCCTTCTTTTAAGGTAAAGATAGATTTACCAGACATTATTCCAAAAGTTGAGGTTCTAAAATTCTTTAAAATGTTAGTTCTGGGCTGGGGATATAGCTCAGTGGTTGCCTAGCAAGTGTGAGGCCGGAGGGAGGGAGGGAGGGAGGGGAAGGGAAAGGAAGGAAGGAAGGAAAGAAAGATTCGTTCAACAAAATGGGACTACTCAATAGCTGAAAAGAAAGGTTTCAACTTTTAACCGCGGGATAAAGGTTTTGGGAAACTGACTAATACAACCTCCTCCCCTGATATCGAGATGTGCAAAATGGAAGACACCTACTGAGAAAGTTAGCAGGGCTTCTTCAGTCCATTTCACCCACGCAGAAAAAAAATGACATTTGATCAGTCTGTTCTGATCATCTTAAAAGAAAGCCAGGTAAAATACAAAGAACTGTTCAAAATAATTACTCTCTGTACAGATAGAAATGATAATGCCAGACAGGGTCATTTTTATTTGGAATGTATATTCTTCTCCAGCACCATCTCTATTCAGACACTACCACCATGCAGATATGATCAAATGCTGATTTTCCTTCAAATCCAACTCATCCTGGATCCTGGCCACCCAATTAAAACTGAAACTGGAGATAATGAGAATCAAAGACCATTCTGCAGAAATTCCAAATTCAGAGCTCAATCTGAATCACTATAATTTTAGAAGGCACAGTTCAGATATTTCTAAAAATGAAAGCAGCATCAGAGATCAGCTAGACCAAACCTCTCATTTTAGAGATGAGAAAACTGTAACCTGATAGTGCGACGAATCTGTCTAGAGCTATGCTGTGCTGTCCAACAATGTAGCTACTAGCCACAGGTAACTATTTAAATTTAATTAAAAATTTAAAAAATTAGGCAAGTGCCATGGCACACACATTCAATCCCAGCTACTTGGGAAGCTAAGGCAGGAGTTTTGGAAGTTCAAGGCCAGCCTGGGAACTTAGCAAGGCAGAGTCTCAAATAATAAAAAAAAGGGCTAGGGGTGCTAGCTCAGTGGTAGAGGACTCCGGGGTTCAATCCTTAGTACCACAAAATAAAAATAAAAATTAATTTAATTAAAAGGGCTGGGGAAGCCGGGTGTGGTGGCACACGCTTGTAATCCCAGTACTTGGGAGGCTGAGACCGGTGGATCCTGGTTCGCGGCCAGCCTCAGCTACTTAGTGAGGCCCTCCGCAACTTCATGAGACCCGGTTTCAAAATAAAGTATAAAAATAGGGCCGGGGGTGTAGCTCGGAGGTAGAACGCCCCTGGGTTCAATCCCTGGTACCGCAAAAAATAAATAAATAAATAAATATTAAAAGGGCTGGGGATGTAGGTCAGTGGTAGAGTACTTGTCTAGCATGTGAGGGCCCTGGGGCTCAATCCCCAAAACCATCTCCACAAAAAGAATCAATTAAACTAAAATTTCAATTCCTCAGGCACTTGGCCACATCTCAACTGTTCAATAACCACATGTGGCTAGGGGTTTCCATACTGGGCAGTGCAGACCCAGAATATTACCACACTGTAGAAGGTGCTGGTCCCAGGTCACCCTCACTGGAGTGGGTCAGATCTCCTGATCTGCATTCTCCCACATTTCTCCTAGACCATGTCAAGGATGCCCAACTTTGCAGAAATATTTGAGATCAACCGGGCGTGGTGGCGCATGCTTGTAATCCCAGTACTTGGGAGGCTGAGACCAGAGGATCCGGGTTCACAGCCAGCCTCAGCTACTTAGTGAGGCCCTCCGCAACTTAGTGAGACCCTGTTTCAAAATAAAGAATAAAAAATAGGGCTGGGGGTGTAGCTTGGAGGTAGAATGCCCCTGGGTTCAATCCCTAGTGCCAAAAAAAAGAAGTATTTGAGATCAGCTGTCTTCATCCATTCTTATGAACCTCTCCTAAATGTTCCCACTTAAAAAAGAAAAGCAAGTTAAATATGTTTAATGAAAACCTTCTAATAGGAAGATATATGTATTCATCATTCAAAAGGCCTTGAACATAATAGAGAGCAAGGAATGTCAAAGTTTGAAGCCCAAGTATCCATTTCAAGTTCCTACTTATTAGTTCCACAGCCAGGATAAGTCAACTTAAATTTCACCAAGGTTTAATTCCTCAGGTGTAAAATGGGAATACTACTATTTGTCTACCTTCATCTCAGGGTGGGTGGCAAAAATCATGTGCATTAATATAGGTAAAAGTATATATGGAAGATATGTGAATCCTATAAGTTTGATAATATGGTAAGTATAAAACCTTTAACAAATATTATTTAATTTTGTGAAAGGCCTTATACAGATACTGTGCATTTTTGTTATGAACAGTTACACTTTAATATTCTACCTTCTGTAAGTGGATGGTGGAAATCTGCAAATATGGATTTAAAGCAACACTTGAAGAAAAAAAGCAAAGCCCAACTGAGGATCCACAAAAACAGCACATTCCTCCTCAAATACAACAGAGATCACCATCAATTATATTAATGCAAGGTTAACAGCTGCAAGAGACTTTGATGAATAGCCAGGCCACACCCCTCACTGTGTGGACAGAGAAACTGAGGCTCAGAGACAAGCTTATTGGTGCATTTGACTAATTAACAGAACACAGTCTATAGTGCAGATCTTCCCACTTGTCATCTCCTGTGCTTCCCCACTGCAGTCTTCCATGTGAATCTTTTCCTTGGCTTTTTTCTTCCATGAAACTTTCCATTTGCTGTAGGATCCAACTAATGCTACGGCTATTTTTCTTGCAGATGAAGATGATCTATTCATTCATACACTCATTCAACAAATGTGTACTGGGACTGTTAGCTTGTGCTAAGTCCTAAGGTCCCTTTCCCTTGGGGAACTTGAGAGTCCAGTGAGAGAGGCAGGACTGTGAACAGTTTCATAACAATGTGATAAATGCAGCCTTAGAGGTGTGCACAGTGGACCTGAGAGCCCAGAGAAGGGCCTAAGCAACAGGGGGGCAGGGAGACTTGCAGTGGGAGTCACCCAAGAAAATGAGTCAGGGAGTCAGGACAGCAATAAAATCCTTAAACATAAATCTATGATAGCCATCCCCCACACCCTTTTTGGTTCCCTTATATGCGCCAAATACAAAATAGAGTTCAGCCAACAATTAGAGTTATCAATTTGTATTTTTTTAGTAAAAAAAATAAGCAGATTCAAGATTTTAAGAATAATTTCACCTTCCAACCAGGGGGAAATGAGCTGAAAAAAAGGTTGTGCTACGCCTATCTAAGATTTTCTATAAATTCAGGATAGTTCCCTCTTGGAGAACTTAATTGGTGGCTGGACCTAATTAAATATAAGGTGGAAACATCAAAAAGAAAATAAAAACTAAATAGGCCCCTCTCATCAACAAAGATATTAAAGATTACTGCCACTGGAAGCTCACTGTTGAAAGCAATAAAAGGTCTAAAGTAAACGAAAAAGGGAGCTCTCGAACTGACAAGAAAAGGAAGCAGGTGAAATCTGAGGGTCTGCGCGCACATGGTCTTCCCTGTGTAACAAAACCCTTGGGCCAATCTAAGGCTCCACACCGCCCACTTCTGGCCAGGATGTAAAGCAACCCCTGACCCAGCATTTAGACCCACTTGGACCTCTGCTGCCCTCCTATGACAGGAAAGAAACTAGATTTTATAACAAAGATCTGGGGTTTTAGCTGGGCGTGGTGGCACAAGTCTATACTCCCAGTACTTGTAGGTTGAGATGGGAGGATTGAAGGTTCTCTCAGCAAAGGAAATGAACAATCCACTAGGTGGCAGCAGAGCTTAAAGAATAACGTTCAGATTCCTTTCCAGAAATAATTCTCCAGATTACTATATTTTGATGAATTCAAAACGCCAACACAATTCCATGTTTGTAAACAGCACTGCCTGTCAGTTAAAATGTTCTGCCCAGTCCTGTAGCTTCCTTGCTCTAGCTAGGATTAAACACTGAATTTTTAAAGACTGAAGGGAGACTATCTCAATTATAAAAACAAAGCAATGTCTCTAATTCACACACTTGCTCTCTTCCTCTTGAGATTGCCCGCCTTCTCCCTCAAACTTGTATCCCTCTTTCCTAAATAAACCTCTGCCTTTGTCTCTGGAAATAAATAAGTAAATAAATAAATAAATAAATAGCAATGCTTATAAAATTTTAGCACAGCATTTGGCAAACAATCTCTCCAGGAGCGGAGCACACTTCGACTCGGGCTTGTCCCTTTGCACCTAGTTCACCTCTCCCTCTGATCCAGGGCCCAAGTCACCAGAAACCGTAATTCCCCAACTGTGACGCAGTGTAGCTCTGTCCCTCTTTTCCTCACTTCCTACATGAATCTGATAGGCGACATTTTTCTAAAAGCATTTCGAAGAAACATGGAAAAACAAAACAGGAAATAACTACAGAAAGAATATAAATTTTCTCTTTTTTTGGGGGGGGTACTGGGGATTGAACCCAGAGGCACTCTACCTCCAAGCTATACCCCCATCCCTTTTGATTTTTTATTTTGAAACAGGGTCTCGCTAAATTGCTAAGGATCTCACTAAGTTGCTAAGGCTGGCCTCAAACCTACAATCCTCCTGTCTCAACCTCCCAAGTAATGGAATTACAGGTGTGCACCACCATGCCCAGCAGAATATAAAATTTTTAATACTCAAATCTAGCCGGGCGTGGTGACGCACACTTGTAATCCCAGTACTTGGGAGGCTGAGACCAGAGGATCCGGGTTTTCGGCCAGCCTCAGCTACTTAGTGAGGCCCTCCACAACTTCGTGAGACCCGGTTTCAAAATAAAGGATAAAAAATAGGGCCAGGGTGTAGCTCGGAGGTAGAACGCCCCTGGGTTCAATCCCTGGTACCACAAAAAAAAAAAAAAAAATCTCAAATCTACTGAGTGGGCTAGGGGTGTAGCTCAGTGGTAAAGCTCTTGCCTACATGCAAGAGGCCCTGAGTTCGATTCCCCAGCACCACAATTTAAAAAACAATAATAATCAATTGCGCTTCTGTGTCACACATTCATTTAAAAATGTATTGCCAGCTAAGGGCCAAAAACTGATCATTTCAGGTGTGCACGGATTCTTGGACCTCACAAGCATACTAGGGATATTTTGACTTTTATATTTTCATTTTTATGATAATCTAAAAAATACTGAGCCAGGTGTGGTGGCACACACTTGTTATCCCAGTACTTGGGTGGCTGGGACAGGAGGATCGCAGATTTGAGACCAGCCTCGGCTACTTAGTGAGACCCTATTTCAACATAAAAAATAAAATCAGGCTAGGGGTATAGCTCAGAGGTAGAGTGCCCCCGAAAAATAAATAAATATATATAGAGAGAGTCTACCTGTCACCACCTGGATAGCCACCTATAACCAGTATTGCCAACAGTAGAGCAGCTAACTTTTATCATATGGTTTCCCAAAATGCCATCTGGGGACATGTTTTCAGGAGATCACAGTCTCAAGTTTGGAAAAGATTGCATCAGTATACCTATGTATTATATTAGTCCTGGCTGAACAAAATTACCATGACAGGGAAAGAACTGGGACTGGAGAGGGATTCAAAGGGAACTTCAGCTGACTATGTTTAATCCGTTCAAAATCTATAAATTCCAGGTACTGGATATAGAATGTTATCCTAGCTATACTTTTCTGTCTTTTTGAAATTGTCATAATAAAAGTAGAAAGTAACAAGGCAAGGACAGTGATAAGATACCTGTGGTCTCTTCTTAAACCCACTTTTTAAATTCTGCAATTGACAAACACTATATCATGAACAACCTTGAGCAAACATGAGGTATAAAAGTAGTTATTTTTTCAATTAGGACTCGATTATCAAACTTATTGGTTATAAGATTTTTTTTTTTTTTGCGGTACCGGGGATTGAACCCAGGCGTGTTCTACCTCCGAGCTACACCCCCGGCCCTATTTTTTATCCTTTATTTTTATCCTTTATTTTGAAACTGGGTCTCACTAAGTAGCTGAGGCTGGCCACGAACCCGGATCCTATGGTCTCAGCCTCCCAAGTACTGGGATTACAAGCATGCGCCACCACGCCCGGCTGGTTATAAGATTTCTAGCAAAGCTCTTTGAACCTCAGTTCCTAATCTGTAAACATGAGTAGCAAGACTATGCTTGTGAAGTTAACTTTTAAAATAAAATAATATATAGCACAAGGAGCACTTAAAGCATGGCACACCATGAGCACTCACTATCTCTTTACTTCTTACTTCCCCTAGGTTATAGTAACTTTTTAGCTCATTGCCATGTTCTTTGGATCTGCCTTTTCCATCATAGCTGCTGGTTTTAAATGTCACCCTCAAATTCATGCAAGATCAGTTATACTACAGATATTTGGTTTTTTTATACCCAACTCTCAGTTGGAAAATACGAAGAAGGTTCAATCTGTTTTATTCTACCTTCTGAGTTGGTATAAATGTTGAGAACTCACTTGGAAACTATTTTTAACGTGTTTTGGCACACTGAGTTAAAACCACATGAAAGGGGCAAATAAATGTATATTTAAAGAACTGAGAACAGGACAGGGTAGTATATGTCAACTGAAAGATCTCTGTAGAAAATGCTCTGGGCAATCCCCCAGAGAAGAGGATTTTTCTATAAACATGCTACTTTCTATAGAATGATTTAACACTGCAATCTGGGAATGGAAGGTTTCGCTGTACCTTGCACCCATAATTCCCAGCTGAACAGGTGGCTCTAGGTTGTTAATATGGTCTGCAGTTCACAGTTTCTGCTGAGCCTGCTTTTTGTCTGTTTTTGTCATAATTTTGAAATATTAACCTCTCTGCAGCAGAGTCCTCCTCCAATCACAACAGCCCTAGGAAATAATTTTCCATGATATGGTATCTCCCTGAGCCTAGAGAACATCCTTGAAATGTTTGCTCTGTCGCCTTCCTAAGTATACACCATGACTCATCTAGAAAAAAAGAACTTCAGAAATCTAGAGTAAGGCAGTCAGAAGACTTCTGGCCTTTCCAACAGTCTCTCCGGGAGCCCGAGTTAGGTTTCTAGCTATACTCTGGGTTATCCATTGCTAACAGGTAACTAGTGAGAACAGTTACCCACTGGCCACACAGCTCATCTCCTGCCCCTGCTCCCAGATGGCTGTCACTCCCTCCTTGGTCTCTCAGCACTCTGTTCACATCTCTGGCGGGGCTCCATCTATGCTATCTGTCTTTTCCCCTACTAGACTGCTCACTTTGAAGGCTGGAGCCACATTTTACTTTTCTTTATGTTCCTAGTAACAAGGCACTGACTGGAAAAGAGAGAGAGAGACAGACAGAGAAACAGAGGGCGGGACAGATGGAGGAAGGACAACTCAGTCTTAATTAGGTCTCCAAGGAGTTAAATTGTACCAGGATAGTCAAATTTTTTCAGTGAAACAAACCATCTCTGCCAGCTTACCACTACCAAACATGAAATCTCACCTGAACTAACAGAACTGTTTCTGAGGCAATATCAAAGGAAAGGATTTATGTAACATTATAGGTAACTCACTAATTGATGACACAAAACGAAGCAGAGTCACCATCACATTACTCTATGTACTTTACAGGTGGATGCTCTAACTCTTGTGTTAGAGTTCTACTGACGAGTACAGAAATGGTAGCTTTCCAAGCAGTGAAAGAGACTGATCCTAGGATATTTTCCCCCAAAATAAGATGTTATTTCCTAAAGGTCTCTTTTCTCTACCACCTGATAACAGCAACATTAAATTTTTTGTTTGTTTTTTATGATACCGGGGGTTGAACCCAGTGTCATTTTACCTCCAAGCTAAACCCTCAGCCCTTTTTATTTTGAAACAGGGTCTCACTAAGTTGCTGAGGCTGGCCTCAAACCTGTGATCCTCCTGTCTGAGCCTCCCAAGTACTAGGATTACAGGCATGTGCTGCCATACCAGGTAGCAACATTAAATGTTGTAGTGCAAAGACAAAGAGAAGAGTGTGTGCATTCACCAGTAAGCTGCACGGACACGGGGCCAAAAGCACCATGGGAGGAAGGCACTGCTCTGCAGCCGCGTAACTGTGTGGCTGGGAAGGTCACTGGATTCTTCATGGCCTCCGTGTTCTCATACATAAAGTAACAGTGTCGATACGCAGTTTGGAAAAATCCATGTGCTTACTAGAGCTTTAGGCTTCTGCTTGGAAAGGAGAGATGGAGAAGGGGGCATACCGCGCTTGAAGGAGTAGCCAAGCAGAGAGGGCTTGTCAATTTCTGTCAATCAAAACAGCACCAGCTCCGCTTGTTTTTCTACCAGAATTCTATTTAAGAGCTGGCTTAGAAAAAATACCTTCATGTTAAATAAGGGAAAAGGGCAAACAAACCAAATTGCATCACGTTTTATATTTTAACGTCTTCTCCCAAGTCAGGCACAATGGGGCACGTCTGTAATCCCAGTACCTGGGAGGCTGAGGCAAGAGGATCATAGGTTCAAGGCCAGCCTCAGCAATTCAGTGAGACCCTCAGCAACTTAGCGAGACCCTGTTTCAGAAAAAATAATAATAAGGGCTGAGGGTATAGCTCAGAGGTAGAACACCTCTGAGTTCAATCTCTAGTACCCCCCAAAAATACGTCTTCTCCCAAATTAATCCAATTTCCCCATTTATTTCAAATTTTTTGCGGTACTGGGGATTGAACCCAGGGGCATTCTACCTCCGAGCTACACCCCCAGCCCTATTTTTTAATTCTTTATTTTGAAGCAGGGTTTCACTAAGTTGCAGAGGGCCTCACTAAGTAGTTGAGGCTGGTAGAGAACCTTCAATCCTCCTGTCTCAGCCTCCCAAGTACGGGGATTACAAGCATGCTCCACCATGCCCGGCTCATTTATTTCAATTTAAAACACATATTATCAAATGGCCATAGCTACTCATTCAACCTACAACATATGTATATTGGGTACTAAGAGGACAATGGCCTAGCATTTAGTCATCTGAGATCAAAATCAAAATGAAATTTAAGAGCCAATCTAAAGGCAAAAACTGCAATTTACCTGGACATGGTGGGACACACCTGTAATCCCAGTACTTGGAAGGCTAAGACAGGAGGATCACAGATGTGAGTCCAACCTCTGCAACTTAGTAAGACCCTGTTTAAAAAAAAAAAAAACAAGCCAGGCATGGTGGTGCACGCTTGTAATCCCAGTACTTTGGGAGGCAGAGACTGGAGGATCCAGGTTCGCGGCCAGCCTCAGCTCGCTCTCGCTCTCTCTCTCTCTCTCTCTCTCTCTCCCCCGTCTCTCTCTCTCTCTCTCTCTCTCTCTCTCTCTCTCTCTCTCTTTACTTAGTGAGGCCCTCTGCAACTTCGTGAGACCC
>PVJS01063027.1:0-10625 GCA_004027185.1 Glis glis | reverse complement strand
TAGGTAAAGGCACCTGTTGTCTATGAGTACGGAACCAATCACAGCCCTCCTTAGGTCACTTCCCCCTGAGGAATTCGCCAGCGCCATCTTTGCCATTAATATGCTGAATTACTGCCACGTGGGAGAGGCCCGGTACTACAGAGCAGGCTTCTGCCAGTCCGCCAGGCCCTTTCATGGCACTGGGTAGAGGGCCCAGCAAGTGTCAATTAATATCTTTCAAGGAGTTCTCCTGGTTAGAAAACTTTCACAGATAGAGAGGAATGGTGTAGCTGGGTCATATGGTGGCTCCATTCTGGTTCTTTTGAGAAATATCTTCAACATGCTATCACATTGTCTACTAAGAAGGCAATGAGTCTATTGTCTGATCATCACTGAAAACATGATTTGATATGTGCTTACCAGAAAGGGAATGGGTTGTCTTGAGTTATCTGAAATTTCTCCCCAATTCCTCATTCTGATAAGGGATAAACTTTGAGAATTAACTTGGCAGGCAGTCTAATTTGTGGGTGGAAAAGGCATGACAGTTTTAAAAACTAAAGTACATATCTTTGCCTGATTAATTTGCATTCTTTAATTGCATCAACTTGATATATAAAATCCAAGTAGAAGACCATTCGAACTATTACTCAGGTCACTACTGAAACTCAAAAAACTTTAAAAAAAACTCATTAATATTTCCCATACATTTTTATCTATAATTTTTGAATGTCTTGTCAAAATATATAAACAGTAAAGAGAGATATGATTGCTAGTCTACATCTAATAATCATCTTGTTGGTGTAAAGAAATTATCCATATGTTTAGAGAGTAATGAACATTTTAAACTGTTACATTGTTTCAGCTAATAGATTCCATCTGAACAAAAGAAAATCGCAGCATGGAAATCATACCCCATTATTAAAACATTACAGTTGAAAATTACTAAGTTTAAGACTGATTTTTGTGCATCCCTTTCTATTTAATAAGAGTAACAGAAAATGGTCTTTGGCTTCTATAATCTTGGTTATTGTGAAAACTCAGCATATTTACAATTTTTAGCCTCTACATTTGAGAAAGAATATTTGGTACTTCTCTGATGTAGATTAGTGATTGCTAAAGTTTGGGAAGGGTGGGAGAGTGAGTGGGTAAAGGGAGTCTGCATTTGATCAATGCACACTATATACATGTGTGAAAATATACTAAAGCTGGGCGCAGTGGCGCATGCCTGAAATCTCAGTACTTGGGAGGCTGACACAGGAGTATCACAGGTTAGAAGCCAGCTTCAGCAATTTAGCAAGGCTTTCAGGTCTTAGTGAGACCCTGTTTGAAAAATTTAAAAAAATTAAATAGGGCTGCAGGTGTAGCTCAGAGGTAACACCCCTGGGTTTAATCCCCAGTACAGCAAAAAAAAAAAAAAACCAAACTTGAACCTCAATATGTACAATAGATACATATTAGTTAGGTATGAAATAAAATAAAGTATTATTTAAAAACCTCATTATGAAAGATACATAAACATTTTTCACAGTGACTAAGGCATAATCATTTAATACATGTTAACTGCTAATACCATTTGAGTGAATTTTAATGAGCACTGTTATTTTAACAAATAATTCTGCCTTATTGTTATTCTTTACTTTAAATAGTAAAAGGAAACATCTATGTTCCCATCATTCAGAATCATCAACTGTAAGTTTTACCACACTTGTTTCCATCATTTTTAACACAAAATGCAGCAGAAACGTCCATGTCACCTTCAACCACCACTCTCTACCCAGAGAACCAGAACCCTGAGCTTGTGTGCCACTCCTGCTTATGTCTAGGTGCTTTATTTATTTATTTATTTATTTATTTATTTATTTATTTTGCGGTACCGGGGATTGAACCCAGGGGAGTTCTACCTCTGTGCTACACCCCCGGCCCTATTTTTTTATACTTTATTTTGAAACCAGGTCTCACGAAATTGCAGAGGGCCTCACTAAGTAGAAAGAGAGAGAGAGACTTGGAGAGAGAGAGAGAGAGAGAGAGAGAGAGAGAGAGAGCTGAGGCTGCCTGCGAACCTGGATCCTCCGGTCTCTGCCTCCCAAAGTACTGGGATTACAAGCGTGTGACACCACGCCCGGCCCTATGTGTATTATTTAGATAATAAATATTTAAATAGTAATGTTAAGAAGTAGTTGTAGGTTCATATGTTTAAATTTCTCTCTTTTATTTGGAAGGAATTCAAACAGTAATACTAGAACCTGTGGATACTACTAGAATTCACTTTGTTATCAAATGCTGGGAAATGTCTGACAACCTGGGTCATATAGTAGGTTGTACCAAGCTCCACTATCCCTCAGGCTATGCTCACTACACTAGAAAAACAATTTCTAGCTTTTGTCAACCTATTGGGTTCTAGCTAGGTTGATGTTTTGTGTGCAATATTATGAACTTGTTGTAGGGGAAATGTCATTATATAACATGATCTAATTGCAGCAAGCTATCTCTAAAGCAGCAGCCCTGCAGTATTTTTCTGCCAACATATATGGGAGATAAGATACTCTGAAAATATGTGGCATTCAAAACTCTGACTTTTGGTAGTTTTCATGGTCTATACTCACCCTAAAAAAATGAGACGAAAGCAAAACATTTTAAGAATCAAATCATAGACCATAGGAAAAAGTCATATCTGAAGAATCAAAATGGATGCATGACATTAATAGATCCCTGTGTACTTTTGGTACATTGAGTGCTTTTTCTGAAAAGAATGTCAATGACAATAGATTATACACTATTAAAGTATTAAAAAATGAAAGCTCAATTGGAGTTGAGTTCTGGAAACTGGTGTTTAGTTGTTCCTTAATATAATTACCTTTTTCCATTCCTTTCATTCTCATGAGCTGTTAAAGGAAGGAAGGAAGGAAGGAAGGAAGGAAGGAAGGAGAAAGAAAAAAAGAAAGGAAGGAAGGAAGGAAAGAAGGAAGGAAGGAAGGAAGGAAGGAAGGAAGGAAGGAAGGAAGGAAGGAAGGAGAAAGAAAAAAAGAAAGGAAGGAAGGAAGGAAAGAAGGAAGGAAGGAAGGAAGGAAGGAAGGAAAGAAAGGGAAAGGAAAGGAAAGGAAAGGAAAGGAAAGGAAAGGAAAGGAAAGGAAAGGAAAGGAAAAGAGAAAAAAGACACATTCCAAGAATGAGAACACACACATCATATTTTTAAAACTTGCTCTCCAAGTCAGGCAAGATGGTGCAATCCCAGCTACTCAGGATGCTAAGGCAGTTCCAGTTTGGGGCAGCCTGAGTAATTTAGCGAGACCTTGTTTCAAAATAAAATAATAAAAAGAGCTGGAGATGTGGTTCAGTGGTAGGATGCCCCTGGGTTCAATTCTTAGTGCAGCAACCAAATCAAAACAAAGCCTTGTTCTTTGAAAGGTAAGATTTTTAAAACAAGTAGCAATCCACAGACTGGAAGCAAACATTAATTACATCAATTAATTGCAAAACATTAATCACATCAATTACTTGAGTTTGGTATACATAAATAACACAAAAAACTCAATAATAAGAAGGAAATTGCCAGGTGTGGTGGCGCACGCTTGTAATTCCATTACTTGGGAGGCTGAGACAGGAGGATCACAGGTTCGCGGCCAGCCTCAGCTACTTAGGCCCTCAACAACTTAGTGAGATCCTGTTTCAAAATAAAAAAAAATAAAAAAGAGTTAGTGGTGTACCTTGGAGGTAGAGGGCTCCTGGTTCAATTCTCAGTACAAAAGAAAAATGCAAAGTTGTTTTAGGAGCAATAGAAATGCTCTATATCTTGATTGTGGTGGTATTTACACAATTTTACATTTGGTAAAACTTGGTGATCTTTATACTTAAAAATCAGTGGATTTTGCTATATTTAAATTTTACTTCAATAAACCTTAAAAATTATATCAATTTAGATAGTGAAAACCTGGAATACTACATGAGATATTCCAAAAGGTAACTTTGCCATGGAGACAAGAGGAATCATTTTTCAAATTTTGTGAAGTTTGTATGATACGCAATGTGATCCCTTTACATGACCCCAATTGTTTATAGAAATTTTGTTAAATGCATAAGCCTTGCTGTGGAGGTGGGTTCAAGAACACTGGACTCTACACCCTATTACTATTCATGTCTGGTGAGAGATTTAAGAAAATGATGAAGAGAAAAAACAAATTCTTCAGATAGAGCATTCAAGCAGACCAGACCCTGTAATGGTAATACTTCCAGTAATATGGGGGAAATCCTGAGCATTTTTTGTCTGAGTTTTATAATCCATTGCACAGGATTCAGATCAATTACACCTAGGTCAGAAAATGGATATAAAACTATAACTAATATCTGGATTATACCTACAAAAATAAAACAAAGAGGCTACCTTATAATAATCTCTCCTTAGACTACTATCCCTATAAACTGGCCAGCTTAGAGTGAGGATGGCTCCCCCTTTAAAACAAAATGTGCAAAGTGGATCTAGTTCAGGTGATGGTGCTGGAGTTATATTATTACAAACCACTTATTCAGTGATTATAAGAAATGCATTTCTTTAATTGGAAAATATGAGATATGTTTATCTTGATGCTATCTTACTAATGATAAATATTCATATTAAGTTTAAAAAGCAAAGTAAACTATCAGTGACAACTAAAGGCTTTTATTAATGATTTTTTCAGGTAGTTTATTAAGATGTCCACTGGATGAGTGAGGTTGTTTTCAGAGTTTAGTTCTATGTGCTTCAACTATTAGATGCTGTAGTATTACCTCACCTAATTTTTCCCAGTTTGTGAATTCTCATTATTTATAAGTCTATCATTCACAATTTTGGAAGTTACTCTATCTTTGTGCTAACTACCTGAGAAAGCAGAGGGCGGCAAGAGGCCCATCTCTGCTGCGCTGCTTGAGACTCCAGCTACGACTGTCAGTGTGATTAACCACCATGGAGAGTAACGGGTGAATTTCCCTTTAACATGAAGAGACAATAATGCTTGGAAACACTATTCAAAACACTAGAAACAAACTAGGTGACCCACCAATTCCACATCTGGATATTAATTTTTATGTATTCTTTTGCTGAAATAAAATCAGTATCTCAAAGAGGTATCTTCACTCCCATATTCCTTGCAGCACAGTAGCCAAGGTAAGAAAATAACCTACCTGCTCATTGATAGATAAATGGACAAAAAAATCACACATACACACACACACACACACACACACACACACACACACACTGTAATGTATAATATGCAATAGAATATTATTCAATCATAAAAATAACAAAATCCTACTATTTATGACAACATGAATGGAAATGATTGGACATTATGATAAGGGAAATCAGCCAACACACAGAAAGAAAAATACTGCGTGATCTCACTTCAGTGCAGAATCCAAGGAGTGGAACTCTTAGAAGCAGAGAACAGAGTGCTGGTCTCCAGAGACTGAGATGTGGAGAAAGGAGGAGGAGTTGGTCAAATGGTGCAAAATGTGAGTTACAAAATGAGCAAGTTCTGAGGATCTGATATGGATCTGAGGGACTGTAGTTAGTAATACTGCACTGTATACTTGAAATTTGCTTAGAGATTAGATTTTACCTGTCCTCGCCGCCCACACACACAGTGACCATGTGAGATACTGGATGAGTTAATGTGACTGAAGTAATTTCACGATCTTATGTATATGCTATATATGCATACATATCTCAAGTCATCACATTGTACGCTTTGAATATATACAGTTTTACTTGAGAATCACAACTCAATAAAGCTGGAAAAATTAAAATAAATATAAAGAATTTTTATTTATTCATTTTTTTTTGGTGGCACTGGGGATTGAACCCAGGGGCATTCTACCTCTGAGCTACACCCCCAGCCCTATTATTTTAATTATTTTTATTTTGAAACAGGGTCTTGCTAGGTTGATGAGAGTCTCACTACTTGCTGAGACTGTCCTCAAACCTGTGATCCTCCTGTCTCAGCCTCCCAAGTACTGGGATTACATGTGTGCACCACCACGCCTGGCTAAGAATTTTTTAATTAATACTATTCAGCAAAGAGCAATGATATTAAGAGGTTTTTAATGCACAGAAATGATAAGAAGATGAAAACATTAATTTCCCTGATTTGATCAGTACCTGTTGCATACATTCATTGAAATATTGCACTATACCCCATAAATTCATGCAAATATTATGTGATAATATGTCACTAAGCCCACTAAAACAAACTAAATGCATGGTCTGCATTCTTATCTCACTTAATAGCACCAACTTCCTACTGGAATTAACAACTGGCATTTAGTTTCAAGATTGATTGCTAAGCGGGGCTGGTGATTCACACCTGTAATCCCAGTACTTTGGAGGCTGAAACAGGGGGATCACAGATTTGAGGACAGCCTCAGCAACATAGAAAGACTCTCCACAACCATCAATTTATTCTTCATTCACTTCATTAGCTAAAACTTTTTTTTTGGTACTGGGAATTGAACCCAAGGGCATCCTACCTCTGAGCTACACCCTCAGCCCTTTCTATTTTTTGGTTTTGAAACAAAAAATAAAAGGGTATCGCTAGGTTGTAATTGCAATTACTAAAAGAGGACATAGGACCAATGCCCCAACATATACACACAGATAGAGACTTCCTCAATAGGACCCCCGAAGCTCAGGAAATTAAAATGAGAATAAACAGATGTGATGGCATTAGATTAAAGGCTTCTGTGCAGCAAAGAAAGCTATCAAGAGACTAAAGAGAGAACTTACAGAACGGAAGAAGATTTTTGCCAGCTACGCCTCTGATAAAGGACTAATATCTAGAATATACAAAGAACTTTAAAAAGTTAGAACTAAAAAAACAAGTAATCCAATCAAAAAATGGTCAACTGAACTGAATAGACACTTCTTAAAAGTAGAAATACAAATGGCCAGTAAATATATGAAAAAATGTTCAACATCATCAGCAATCAGGGAAATGCAAACAAAATTACACTGAGATTTTATCTAACTCCACTTAGAGTGACAATAAGCAAGAATACAAATAATAATAAATGTTGGTAAGGGTGTGAGGAAATAGGAACCCTTATTCCCTGTTGATGGGATTGCAAATTAGTACAGCCGCTATGGAGACCAATGCGGAGGTTCCTTAGAAGACTGGGAACGGACCCACCATCTGACCCAGCTATACCACTCCTGGGTATCTTTTCAAAGGAGTTGAAGTCAGAATATTAAAGTAACACACATGTTATAGCAGCACAATTTACAATAGCCAAATTATGGAACCAGTCTAGGTGTACATCAGCAGATGAATGGATTACAAAACTGTGGTATATGCACACAATGGAATTTCACTCAGCCAAAAAAAAAAGAAAATTATGTCATTTACAGGAAAATGGATGGAACTAGAGATTATTATGCTAAGTGAGATTAGCCAATTATCTCTCATATGTGGAAGCTAGAGAGAAATTGGGTAGCAAAGGGAACTTCAGATAAAGGAGAAGAGACTCCAGTCAAGCAATGGAGGGAGTTTCGGGGGACAGGGGAACAGATGACTTGATGAAGGCGGCAGTTCAAATAATGCTACAAATATATACAAAATTATCAATACCAATCTCAATAGCATGTGTGGGGAGGGGAGGGAATGGGTGGGTCCAGAGGGAGACACACCAAGTGCTGTGTGCATGTATGTTCCTTTCACTCTGAACCTCATTATGATGTGTAGTTACAGTCCACAAAACTGTGGTATAGATACATGATGGAATTTTACTCAGCCATAAAGAAGAACAAAATTATGTCATTTGCAGGAAAATGGATGGAATTAGCCAGTCTCAGCCGGGCGTGGTGGCGCACGCTTGTAATCCCAGTACTTGGGAGGCGGAGACCGGAGGATCCGGGTTCGCGGCCAGCCTCAGCTACTTAGTGAGGCCCTCCACAACTTCATGAGACCTGGTTTCAAAATAAAGTATAAAAATTAGCTCGGAGGTAGAACACCCCTGGGTTCAATCCCCAGTACCGCAAAAAAAAAAAAAATTAGCCAGTCTCAGAAAGTAAATAGTTATATGGTTTCTCTCTTATGTAGAAGCTAGAGAGAAATTGAGTAACAAAAGAGACCTCAGATAAAGTAGACTCCAATGGAGTGATGGAGGGGGTTTAGGGGAGGGAAGCAGGGGGAAGGAATGTAATGAAGGTAACAGTTTAAATAATACTATGTACAGATATGAAATTATCAATACCAATCTCAATGATATGTATGGGGATGGGAGCAAGTAGGGTGGGACACAGAGAGAAACACACCAAGTGTTGTGTGCATGTATGTTCCTATCTATCGCATTAAGATGTGTAATTACAATGAACCAATAAAAGCATATTAAAAACAATAAATTTCTGTAACCAACTCAAGAGAGTCATTATGAACTATCATTTTGTGTGTTTAGCTTAATTCTTCTTAAAAATTACTATATTGGTGCATGCTTGTGTTCCCAGTACTCGGGAGGCTGAGACAGGAGGATAGTAGGTTCAAGGCCAGAAGTGCAGTGTGACTTAGCTATACCCTGCTTCAAAATAAAAAATAAAATAGGGTTGGGGTGTAGAGCAGAGGTAGAACATCCCCAGAGTCCATTCCCAGTACCACACACAAAAAAGAGATTACTATATTGATATTCATAAACCATGTTGGCATATAACTTTATTTTCTTTATCAAATTTTGAAATCAAAATTTTTGCTAGTCTCAAAAAATTCAAAAAGGACTGTTACAGTCTTCTTTATTGAGAAACAATTTGTATAACATTAGATTATTTAATGATAATACTCAAGAGTAAAGCTGTGCATGGATTTTATGGAGTTATTTTTTATTTTGCTATTTTTTGTGGTACTAGGGGTTGAACCCTGGGGCATTCTACATCCAAGATATGCCTCCAGACCTATTTGATTTTTTATTATGAAATAGGGTTTCATTACATTGCTGAGGGCCTCACCAAGTTGCTGAGGTTGACCTAGAACCTGCGATCCTCTTGTCTCAGCCTCCCAAGTACTAGTATTACAGGCATGCACCACCACTCCTGGCTTGGAATTATCTTTAAATGCTTATTCAAATATTAATGGTTACAAGATTATTCAAGTCTTAAGAGAGATGTAGTAATTCTATTTGTTTGGCTGATAATTTTCTTTTCAAACATCTGCCTTAAATGCTATAAATTTCCCTCTAATAATTTCTTTAGCTACAACTCTTAGATTGGAATTTTATTGTCATTCACATAGTGGCTCATATCACTGCCACTATGGTTACTTTTTTTAATTCATGGGTTATTTCCAAAACTATGAATATGTTCCACTGGGGTTTATTTGTGAGGGAGTAATGAATTCTAAACTAAAATTATTGTGCTCAGAAAATACATTTTGTGTCATTTTAATCCTTTGAAAGTTTTTCAACTTGTTTTCTAGTGCAAAATAAAGTTGGTTGTGTAACTGTTCCCTCATGACTTTAATGAGTGTCCAGTACACACTTTGAGTGTCAGCCCTCCTGCTTGCAGATGTTGGCATAAAACTTTACTCCTCCCATTCTTGCCCAGCCTGGTTTCTCTTGGCCTTCAACCTAACATTTGGTGCTGAAACTTGGGAGGTGCCTCTGGGAGGAACCAGAAGGGTCTCTCTCCTCTTCAGTGTTGACCACTCGCTCAGCACTGCCAAATTCACCTCTGGGAAGTGACATTTTGTCTATCTCACTCAGATCTCAGATTTCCATCGAAATTCCATCGTGTGTCTTGAGGGTCTCTGGGCCCTCAAGTTGTAGCACTAGGCCAGAGATTCTCTGGCTTTGGCCTCCGGGCACCTTCATCCCCTCCACATCATCTCTCTGTCACGGGACACCCTGTCAGAGGATCTTTGTTTCCCCTCCACTCACTTGCATGTGCTCAATTTAAGAGGACGCCCTTTCTTTGACCTTGATGGTCCAAAATTCAAAATTGTCACTTACCCAGCACACTCCCTACCTGCAGGCCTTCTTTGCGCTGCATGACGGAACTTCTTTCTGTCATGTTGTTCCACCTATCAGAGCCTTCTCCTTCACTTTCCAGCACCCACATTTCTTCTTCTTTTCAGGAATGTATGTCCTACTCTACTGCTTGCTTTCCTAAATAAAATCTCAGCCAGCAGGTGGCTTATTTAAACATTTATTTTTCTCTCTTCTCCTTCTCCCTTTTTTAACAAGTAACATGTCATTATCAGTTTACTATTGTTACTTCCCCTGTCCCTCCTGCTCCCCTCCTGACATTGGAGATGGAGTGGACCCAACCTTGTCTGGTCTCCACTGATCAGCAGCCAGCTGTGGGGGTCAGGAAGAGACTCAGCCCTGCACTTCAATCACAGAGTTAACATGAAAACATTTGACTCTCTAATTTTCTCTTCTGCTGTCCTGCTCCTACTGAGATAATTTTGCTGATCAAGGTTGCTTGAAAGTGTGCAGAGCCCTGTACATTTTCCAGGGACCCAGGGAGATCAGGGCCGGTCCCAGGTGAGGACAGAAAGTGGGGAATCTGGAGCCCAGTCTGGTGACAAATACCTGCAATCCCAGTACTTGGGAGGTTGAGCCAGAATGATGACAGTTTCTGGGCCAGTGTGTGGAAACTTAGCAAGACTCTGTTTCAAAAATAAAAAGCA